>OX457029.1:67534481-67811981 GCA_949752745.1 Protula sp. h YS-2021 | reverse complement strand
GCACAAACACTTACCGTATTGTTGGCTAAAATGGTCAGGGTTGCCTTTAGAGTCGTACCTGAATTAGATAGCTAGGGAGAGGAGGTTGGTTAAGGCTAGCAAAAAAAGCTGTTTCGGTAAACCCATTTGTAACATTCAAGATGCGGATAAAAAGACGTAAAGTAAAACCTGTTTGTAGTGACCAACTTCCAGTTTCGGATAACAAGCGGATAACAAGAAGTGTGGTAAAACCTGCATTCTTGACCACCTTTCAGACCCTACTAAACAAAGTACGTACAGTAAAACCACTGTACTGTAATGACCAACGTCAATACCGGGATAAAAAGGACGTTCAATAAAACCTGTTTTAGCGAGCACCATCTGGAACCGGACAAAAAGGCGGAGAGTGAGAACTATTTATTGACCACCTCCTAGACTAAGGTAAAACATCTGAGCCTAAACTTAAAAAAAAGAGGACTGACATACCCATAGATCCAGTAACGTACCCCAGCCCGCTTCAGAAATTGGATAAAGCTGATATACAACCTGACTACCGGGCACATGGGATTCATTTATATAAGGTGAAATTTCTTATTATTCTGAAAATAGCACTCACGTATTCAAATAAACTTTGTGAAAGGGCTGTCGGGGGAAAAATGGAAAATGGCTTCTGGTAAATGATGGGTTTAATCGGGGAGACATTTGTTTTTGTTTATAAAAAAAACTAGTGGGTGTCGATTGAAAGTATGTGATATAAGCCTGTACTTTATGTTTTGTATGCACTGGCCGCTCTAGTTATAATTATGTTTACAGAAATGACTCTTCCTTGAATAATAAGAAAAAGGAAAGAGTTTATTGGGGATTAATGTGCTTAGTCAGGGAGAAACTTGTTTTGGTTTACAAAAAAAACAAAAAATTAAATAGGTGTCGATTGAAAGTGCATAATATAAGCCTGTACTGTGTTTTGTTTTCTGTGTACTGGCCGCTCTAGCTGTTGTCGGTTCAGGCAAAAACTGGCTAAATAAACAGCTATAACAGAAACACAATGTCCGATTGCTTTTTGACAGCAATGTTACCCATGGAGCTTGCCAAATCTAAAATATGTCAAAAGTTATCGGTTTTCCCTTTCACGTTTGTAATGACTTCGATTTTACTGCTGCCCACAATGTCCACGGACATTCTTGTTTCAGAAATATTAGAAAATGATACTTGTCGCTAATTTATTTCACGTTTTTATGGTTTTGTAACTTAAAATTATATTTGCAACTTGGAGAATATCGGTCTTTGAGTTCTCTTATTTCAATTGACTACAATAAATTCTGGCATACGACAATATAAAAGTGGTATTGGATGAGTGTAAAACAGGGTTACTTGTCCCTCAATCACCTCAGTACACTCAAACTTATATGATTCATTCATTCATTCAGCTCAGTACACTAAGACTTATATAATTCTCTCGTTCCCTTCAGTACACTAAGACTTATATAATTCACTCATTTACGTCAGTACACTCAGAGGTATATAATTCGTTCATTTAGATGAGCAAACTAAGACTTTTAAAATTCACTCATTCAATTTAGTACACTCAGACTTGCTACAGAGTTTAAACATTATTTTGCATGTGGATAGCGTTAAAATAACAGTTTTTAACAAATTGCTGTGTCAGTGTAACTCGTACACAAGAGGAAACACCAGTTGGCGATGTAGAAATGCTGTTTGCGCACTCTAAAATGTTGAGAAGCAAACAACCACTTAACTTGATCCCTCCACCATGTCCATAACCGGATGCCTAACGGAGCAATGCAGCACCATTAAAGCTTTGTGTAAAATGCTACATGCGAACTCTGTAATACTGAAATGCGAACTGAATGCTTCAACCATCTCCATAGTCCCGTGCTCAACGGAGAAATATAGCATGAGTAAAATTAGCAAGGCTTTGGCTTGTACACCTTTTCTGGGGTCATTCTAAGTAAAAAATAAAAGTTACAATAAGGTAGTAACCATATGTATACCCAAAAAATCATTTCAGTTCCACTGTATGCCCTCAAGTAAAGTCAACTAAAATATATCAGAAACCACCACAGCGGCAAAATTATCATTTGCCTCAATTGCTGTTGCCCAACAATATAAACGGTATGTACATGCACTGTCAAATAACTAATAGACCAAACATTGAGTCTGGGAGAATTTGAAAATTGGACTAGACTTGACGTGACATCCATCAATTATACTGTTGACTTGATAATTTTTTACTACGACTAAATTAGTTTAAATATTAAATAAATATCAATTAATATTTTAATAAAAGTTGGTATTTATTGCCTTTGAAATACTCTGGAATATACACTGCGCATGTCGATAATTTCTGAATATTTTTGATTTTATATGGCTAATTTTTTATGTATAGTGTAAGTTAACAAGAACTTAATTATCTGTGAAAGAATAGAAATGATTAAAATTGGGTTGTTTTTTATATCATAATCGAAAAATAATTCACAAATGACTGATATCAGAGACACTGACGGTGAGGCAATTAGTAGCGTTATACCTCAGTCCCTGATTCCAGGCAATAAGCCACAAAGAAAACAGGCCTCTCGCACCAGGGTAAGCCATTAGTAGCGTTATCCCCCATTCCCTGATTCCAGGCAATAAGCCACAGAGAAAACAAACCTCCCGTACCAGGTAAGTCGGTATTTGTTTTATTTAAAATGCTTGGAATGTATACTGCGCATGTCCATAATTTCTGAACAGTTTATCCGTATAGTTTTTGCTTCAAAAGTTTTGACTTTATATGAGATACGTTTAGCGGGAGGGGACGTTATTCCTCATTCTACGATTCGGGAACCAATGAATAAAAAAATCCTACCCAAGTCATTTCTACAAAATGATTCAGAAGGAAGTCAAATATATTAAATAAAATAAGAGGTAAAAATGATGGCAGAAAAAGGACTGGATTATATCATTTATTCAGGGCAGAAACTGCTGCAGTTACAGAATACGGAAGTAAAACAGATTCCATGATGGTACAATGACTATAAGCGTATTGGTTGTTCAATAAACGATATTTTACAGCAAAATTTTACCAAATTTTAACCATTGCTAAAATCGAATCTTTCCTAAAATAATAAAAGTTAGTTTTAAACAAAACTAAACTAATCTTAGGTATGCCAGTCTGCCAGCCGCAATTCTTACTTTTGGTGCTGAAAGAATCCTAGTGTAGTAAAATAAGCCAAATAAAACATCATTTTAGGAGAATACTTTAAATTTTATGGCAAATTAGCAAACTTATGTATGCTTGAAATAATTGAATGCATGTTATACGCCAAAAGAACATGATAACGTCACTTAAGAAACGTAGATTGAAAGGTTAGAAGCAAGACATATTGGTGAAGTAATTGGTGAATTTCGTAAACTATAGTGTACATTTTGAATATGTTTAAATATTATCGTGAACTTATCAATACATATTCTGGCAGGGTAAGAAAATATGAATTCCGTTTTATGCAAAGCATTCGCGCTAGACCACATTCTTTTCTGATCGCAAGATTTGATAACTTGGCTCTAATCTACTGCTTAATTACTTAAAAATAGCACATGGCACAGCATTCATACCTGATCTCTGTTTAGGCCACTAGTAGCGAGGGTAGTCTAGTAGAAGTGCGAATCGATTGCTTAAAAATGATATGATCTGCCCCATAACATGAGAGAAAAAAGAAAGAAAAAAGAGATACACATAAACTTTCATAACATGATTTTGACACAAGTTCCACCAGGTGCTCAGACACCCTCGTAACAGGAATTTGCTCATTGAGCAAAATAAATAAACGAAAACTAATATAAACAGTTTTAATTGTGTGTAAACGGAAGGTTTATATCGACTATTGCATTGATCTCAATGTAACAATACAAAAGATCAATAATTCAACAGGCGTAACGATTCCAAAGCTAACTATTTTTTTTTCTTCACAATTTTAAATTTGTGAAGTTTGTTAATTTGCTATTTACATAGGGAAAGCAGCGTAGCTAGTATTTTTTGTAGAGATCTAATGGAAATCTAATGGAAAGTCAAAGACGGTGCGAAACTGTACTAACAAAAAGACCAGCCAATTCTCTATAAGGCATGGCTGAAGCAAAGTAATAACAGTATTGATGCGAGTATCACATAAGCGCTATTAATGTGTGTTTTCGCTATTTCCAAACTGAAGGGAAAGTAGAAGTGACTCAGATACTTAATGTTTTGTCTCCTTGTACATTTTATGATTCAGTGTTATTCAGTGTTTCAGAAAAGATACATTAACATTGAGGATATATTTTTTTTACACTGGATGGTGGTAGGTTAAGCCTTCAAGACAATTATTAATACATTAACAGTGAGGATATATTTTATGCACTGGATGGTGGTAAGTTAAGCCTTCAAGACAATTATTAATACATTAACAGTGAGAATATATTTTACACAATGGATGGCGTTAGGTTTAGCCTTCAAGACAATTATTAACACATGTAAAACTTGATTGTAGTATCAGATACTTCTGTTTAATTACCATTTAATCAGCATTTAATGAACATTTGCAGAGAATAAAATGGACAAAACGGGCATAATAAAAACCTCTGAAGACGATACCTGGCGATTCACAAAGCCTTGGGAGGACTCCGACATATGCTTTTTGGTTGAAGACAAAAGAGTTTATGCCATTAAAGTGATACTGAAGTCATGGTCGCCGGTATTCAAAGCCATGTTTAGGTATGAGATGCTGGGGTAGACATAGGAAGAGAGTATTGCGGGTATCTTTTCTAGAAGACTATCGTTTATAGTATTGCAATCAATTATAAGGGCAATTTATGTGAAGCTGTCACACTGTATTGTGATATTATGTTAAATGGATTGAATAATTCATTTGCATTAAAGTGGCGTATAATTCGAAATATATATCTCTATTTCACTTGTAAGGCCAACGTTTTTTATTTCTTCTAAATTTTCTGTGCCTCTCATTATGATCATTCAAAATAGCAACAGCAAATTCGGCAATAGCCAAACAAGGTCGTTTAGCACCAGTCGCTTGAAAATAATAACAAGATAAACATATATTTATTAATACACGTACCTTTAATTAAGTTTTTAATGTCTGAGAAAAGATTCGGGTCATATTGTTTTACAGTGTATATTCAAGTATGCTTTGGAAAGTATATATTTCCATATAACCTTATAAGTAATATAAGAAGCAACAAAATAATACCTTTTTCAGCTCCGAGTTTGCTGAGAAAGATTCAAAGGAAATCTCATTACCTGGAAAGAAATTCTCTGACGTCGTGACATTAATGAAAGTACTGCACCCTCCCACCGAAGATATTCATGGTAATTATTTATGTTGAAGGGGACGGGGTGGTTTTTTTGCTATTCAGATAGCAGATGGTTACTGAATAAGGTTCATAACTCACAATATTCATTATCAGGCAATGGGAATACACCGGGGAAAGGGGTGGGGTGGGCACTCACGTTTTAAAAAGCAATGGAAACTACTCACTTTTAAACTAAATTGGCACTTCGAGTGGGCTCCGTCCAGCCTTAAAACTACCCTATTCATTCGCGTTTTTTAGACACCATGCACTCTCCGCACTACCGGCAAAAAATATCTAACTCGTTAGCGCCATCTCGCGGATGAGGTACACAGAAATGCACCTTCAAGTGATTCGCGGCTTGTCAAAACAGAAATTGTGGCTTGACGATAGATAGCGTACCATGTGAAAGAAACCACATATTGTCTGGTTTTGCTTAAAACACAACAGAGTAATTTCAGTAATGAAAGTAGAAAAGTTCACGTCGAGTACTCATGGGCAGTTTGACGTCTTTTGCGTCCAAACGACAAATGTCCGGCGGTGTTTACAGCGGTTTTTGTCCAGCTGATTTGGCGGTCTCTGTCTTGTGGCCTTTTCTCCTGTTGGTCTTTGTACTGGTGGATTTCCGCCAGTTTTGTCGTTTTACGTTTTAATCTTTGAGAAATGTATTACAAAATTCAATGTCCGATTACCTTTCAGATAAGAATGTGACGATCTTACTACCGTTAGTAGAAGAATATCAAATACTGACATTAAAAGAGAGATGTGAAAAGTACCTGCTGACACAACCAAAATCAATACAGAATTGTTTGATTGCCAGTCAGTATTGTCTTTCTACTCTTCTAAAGTACAACAAAGAGTACCTTATAAAGCATACAGCAATGAATGAGTAAGTAGCAATAGTACACAGAATAAATGACTGGTTAAATTTAGTTCTATACTTTTAAAAATTAAACCGTACATGAAAGATCTAACTTTATAAATACTTTATTAAACTTAATGATGCAATATAGTGCGTACGTCTTTTTCTCTTCCGGGGTTGATTGAATTTACATGCATGATCTCCAAAATGTCAGGCTTGTTAGCTGAAGCCCCTCTATGGTTTAATGGTTTGAAAGTGTATTCATTTTTACGACAGAATAAAAAGAAATATACTTACCTTTTGTCATATTTTTCGGCGTGGTGAATTGAGAATAAAATAGGTTGATCAAATCGTTGAAACAAATTACAGAGTAGAATGAACCCGTAAACAACTGTTATTTTATCTTTTCAGATTAGAGACAAGCAAACAATTTAGATTTTTACCAAATGAAATAATCATTGACATTGTTTTTGGTAAGCACAAACTGGCAATAAAAGAAGCAAGAAAAGTAAGTATTTGAAACCATGATGCAGGAGATCATGAATAATGTTGCCAGAAACAACAACAACAACAACAACAACAATGATACTAAAGTAATAATACTAACAGTAATAATAATGATAATAGAGATATTAATAATAAAAATTAATAAAATAATAAAAGTTGAGCACATAGAGCTTACTATTCAGAAATCCTCACAGAGAGAATAATTTATTGGATGTTTGTTCGTTCCCAACAGTTGCATCTGAATAATTAACTAGATATAATTTGCAGGACTTTTTTATTTCAGGAAATAGAACATTTCTGCTTGAGATGTCCTCACGGGGAAGGTGTGTGGAAGCCTCCTGGCAGAAAACTATCATGCAACTGTACAATATGTGGTAGAGGTGCAAAGACATGTCAGGATCACTTTGAAAGAGTTATAAACATAGTTGAAAGGTCTATAGTTCAATAAATGTGACCAGAAGAAATATAATCAGCAAAGACAAATGTCTAACTACGCCTAGCTCTTACTGCTCGTCAGTAATACTGTCAAACCTTTGTGTTAGTAGTTGAAAATAAAACATAGGAAATGTGTTATAATGATGAAATCATCTTAATAGTTCCAAGTCCATTTGTACTACTATTCAAATTTGTATGCAATTATAATTGTGCTGTTCTGCAATTTCATGAATTGTATCTTTACATCAAACCCGCCAAAGGTGTTAAGCAGTCTTAACACAGCGGAATACTAGGTGAGCAATAACGCCCTTAATCACTGTAACTGGCAGATGGCTTGTGCTTTAACTATTTAAATATGGGTGGTTTTTTTGGTGTGCGTAAGATGTTATCTGGTGACGGTTCTCTACATCATTATTGTTCTACTCCTCCATCCGAGAGTATCTTTGAGAGAGTATCTTATCTTAAGTGTACATTTGAGAGAGTATCTTATCTTTCCACATTCTACAGGCAGGCGCTCAGTTTGTGCTATGCTGGGCTAGAATTCAGCATTCAAACTGTTCGAACTATATCCATTCGATAACAATTATAAATTATAGGATTACACTTTTAAATTAGCTTTAGCTGTATCGAGATACACGTGCTTTGATTGGAGGCATAGTTGGGGTTGTTACAGACGTTATTCACGGCACTATCGACGCTGAGAGCAGTGTGTGCTAGGTATAACAATATCAGAACAAAGTTTTACAGACTGAGTGTTTTTGAATTCAAGAGTATTACCTAATATTTTACAGTGAAACTCTAGATTCTGTGTCTTACAAAAGTATTGATCTGAAAAGGTTCGTAACATTTTGCTATAAGAATCTAATGATACAAAAGCTTAAAGGTGACCTCTTAAGTTCTTAATGTACCCGTTTTTAATCTACGGTATAAAAATATTGCAGAATGGCAAATCTCGTTTTATTTAGTTGACTAATGTTGCCTTATATGTTTTATATCAATATTTTCTTATTGACGTATTTACGGCCTACATGAAGTAGATAATTGGCAGCGAAAATTACACTTGGGATCACACAATTTACGTTTCCATATACTTGAAAATTTGGAATTCCGCATAGTATTCCGTTAAAGTATTGAAACAATTCTACATAAAGAGCTTTTGACAGGAGGTCACACTAAAACACAATCTGACCATGTTGTCTCTAACCGGAAATGTAAGCCGGAAATGTCAAAGAATTAAAAAAAGATGTGAAAAGAAGTTTAGATTTTCAAATTAGTTCTTTGGGAGTTAAGGACACAAAAGGGAAAAAGAAGTAAAGGGTAATAGAAAACGAAATATTGTATAGTGAATTACTAAACCACTTAAAATGCAGAAAGACGAAGCAGTTCATTTTCCTAAGCTGCAGAACAAACTTAGTAGCAATACTTGCAATTCTGCCTTCTTAGCGTGTGCGTTTTATATGGGTTTCAATTGCAACTGAATTTAAATAAATTAAATAGAGGATCAACTGAACAAACTACAGTATACCTCTCTCAGATTTAGTTACCTACCCCTGTCACTTGCTATATATTGATATTCAGGACATATAAATATATAGCAAATTTTCAGTCTTTCGTTGTTGTCGAATTTAGATTTGAGAACATTAAATCATCATTACTGTCATTATTTCTTTGTTTCTAAAGAAGTAGCGGCTATTTCAGGATGTTATTTAAAATATAAAGATACAGGTAATTTATTGCTGTACCAAGGTAATTCATGCGGGTTGCATTAACAGTGCCGCTTGAGCTATGGTCTTGAAAAGGGTTGTATTATTGATTGGTGAGACATTAGTTTTGTTTGAGACTTTTCATTCTGTAATACTTAGGTATTGCCACCTTATATACCACTACGTCGCAAATACTTAGGTATTGCCACCTTGTGTACCACTACGTCGCTAATACTTAGGTATTGCCACCTTATGTACAACTACGTCGCTAATACTTAGGTATTGCCACCTTATGTACCACCACGTCGCTAATACTTAGGTATTGCCAACTTATGTACCACTACGTCGCTAATAGAAAATAGAGAGGTCCATTAATTAAGGTAATCTTTCAGGTATGAGTCATGTGGTCGTAAATTTTGGCTGCAAGTATTCCTTAAAAAGAATTAATATGAATAATCCATCAGCTACCGAGGTTTTAATTGTTCCATCAACTCGATGAAAGAGTGTCCCAAAAACACTCTCTAAAAAAAGTGCGAAACTTTGATCCAATCATTGATCCGGTTATTAATCCAAGCATAATTTGACGGAAAATCGTTTTATTTATAGATTTTTAGCGAAATGAATACAACTGTTATAACTAAAATATCTGAGAAAGAGACCGAGCGAGTCATACATCCTTGGAAGGAAGATGCTTCAGGGTTGAAGACAGCAGAGTGTATGCCATCAAAGTAGTACTGTCATTGTGGTCACCAGTTTTTAAAGTTATGTTCAGGTATTTCATTTTACGATATACTTTTATAAAAAGTACAAATTGAAGTTTTTTATACCTTTATCAAGTTCGTGCATTAATTTACTGTTAAGTAATAGGAGTGATATTAAGATATTGGAATAGTGAGAACTGTCAGTAAAACGTTACTTAAATCGTTACATGAGCATGTCCTAAGAGGCTTTTAAATTTGTCATGTAGTGAGATAAACGGTACACTAATATTAAAAGATTTTTAAATGATAATTTTCTACGTTTTTGATACCTGAAGATTTTGATAATTTATTCTTTGTTTAGAAAATTGATACAAACCTCACATGAAATGAAAGAAACGCTCATTTTTATCAGCTCTGACTTTACTCAGAAGGATTCAAAAGAGATAACTTTACAAAAATAATAAATGACGTCATAACTTAGATAAAGGTGTTATACCCTCCCAATGGAGACATAGACGGTAAGTGTCATTTTTAGTATTTGGTATTGTTGCAAGCTTGCCCAAGATAAGTTAATTTTTTCTATTCATCGTGACGGCCACTAAATTCTTAACAAAAACTAAAGTGTCCGGTAAAATATGATCAATAAATGATTCATGGCATTCGAAGCTGTGACGTTTTTTGCTAACTGTAACTAAGCGACAATTTTTGTTATATGCCTGGTTATAACGATTAACTTATACATCCAAAAATGGAACTTCATGTTTTTAAAATGCCAATACAACGCTAAGAATAAACGTTCTGTCCAAATTCTCCGGATATGGTTTTTAAGTACAAAGAGAATGCTGGCTTATAGTATCAAAAGGCCTAAAATTAGATATGGAAGCAAAAACCGAATGCATAGATAAATTTATTATTGTTAAATATGTAGGTAAAAATCTAATTACCTTACTATCGCTACTGGAAGAATACCAAATTTTGAAACAGAAAGAAAGGTGTGAAGAATACCTGTCAACAGAACCACGATTAATAATTAATTGCTTGGTTGCTGTTTGGTTTTTGCCTTTCTTTTCTTTAGGCAAACCAGGAGCACCTCAAACAAAATGCCAGTATGAGCAAGAAAGTGACAATCAACAGATAATTGTGGTAATGGCAGATAGAAACGTGTTATTAAATAATGAAATGTATATTTTTTGGAATGCTTATTCAGCTGTTCAAAGTTGGTTTTTCAACTAGGACAAAGAAAACCTAAAGAGGAAACAATGCATTCTATGAGCATTTGCCTGATCTTTTTCTTCCATTAGATTAGAGACAAGTCAGTACTCCAGACATTTGCCAAAGGACTTGATGATTGAAACCCTATATGCATAGCACAAGCTTCCAGTAACAGAGGTAAAGAACATAAGTAATAAGCATTAAACTAACGAGAATAAAGAACATCAGTTTAACTGGTATTGATACAAATACATCAGCAATATAACAACTAAATGTTATATTTTAACCATATAATGAGTGTAAATGTAGAAAAACAAAAGAATTTATCTTTTTCTTGAAAAGCAGGCACTACTATTCGAATGTCCTCATGGTGCACTTGCACTTTATGAATGCGAAAAACAACCACAATTGTAGAAAATGTGATTGGGATGCTGTGACATGTCAAGATCTCTTTAAAATCTCTTTAAAAGGCTATTGAAATGTTTGAACGGTTGATAGCAGAATATAACCTACAAATTTAATGGATTACTTCACGGACTATTTAACATCAGTGTTTCTGTCTGACTATCAACACGTATAAATTTAGGAAACCGCGAATGCACTATTTTTCAAACAGTTTCTTTTCAACTAAATAAAAATGAACTTTCATATGCAACAAAATCAAGCTACTTAATCTCAGTACTTGTCAAACCGTTGTTACTTTATTGTAACTAATGCTTACCTATCCTATTTATATTATGCAACTAACCATTTATTGTGCTTTGAAGTCTCGGTAACCCTCTCAGTTGCTATTTTTTCTCATATGCGCTTTGCTTTCCAAGTTATCAAGAATATTGATGTTGTGATAAATATAATGCCAATTGATGTGTTAGGTACCCTCATCTATCTTTCTGGTAAGGGAAACTTTCACATGGGAGAGTTGGGATAGGAACCGAGAGTATATCAATACTAGTCTACTTATCATTGTGTTAATTAAAGACCCAAAATAGGCAAATTAAAGTGGAAAAGTTTGTTGTTTAAGAGAAAACGCCGATTTGTGGTGAAGATTATACCAGTAAAATTTGCCAGTAAAATCAAAAGAATTTAGTAGAATTGCCAGTAAAATCAAAATTAAAAAAATCTTTTTGTTTTAAAATAATCATACATTTATATGCTTTTGAAAAACCAGCTTAGAAGATAATGAATGTGTCTTAAAATTATTTTTAAATTATATAATACAGATCACTCAACCATAAACTGTTTAGCCGTGACGGGAAGAAATGATTAGTTTAGAGACATTGAGATTGTAGTGGATACAGTGATTGTAGGAGATGCAGTTATTGTGAGTTCTAAACAATGCGCAAACTTTCTAAAGATGTTTACTTTACCAGGTAAAGTTTAGTTTCTTAAGATTTGATTATTGTCATTAAGGACTAAGGTGACAGCATGCAAGCGTTATACGTGTACACTATAGACTAATGGTGAACAAATGTTATACCTGCGCACTGTAGCTTGACAGAAAAGTACAGAAGTCTAAAGCGTGTGGCTGATAGTATTCAAGCATCGTACGTGTGCACTGTAACCTTCAGCACCATTAAATATCAAAAAGAATAAAAAGAATAAGAAGTGTCGGTTATAATGCAGGGTTTATTGTCATTTTTGTTTATTTGAAATATTTAGATGATAGATTTAATATGTATCACAATTTACAAGCTTAAATCATCATGACCGACTTTTTAGAAATGTGTATTTTGGTGAACATGCTGCATAATATTTTACAATGTCTCTGCAATAAATCATACAGAAGCCGTTTGCAAAACATGTTCAGCATAAAAAAGCAGACTTGTATATTTTTCCCTTCTGGTGTATAATGCATTCAAAATGATATCATAGTGTCTTGTACCGATTACCGAAAGATATTAATGTTTGGTTAAGATTGAGACTTTGTCATGCCTTAATAGTGGCTAAATAAGGACATACGGCCTATCATATTATCAAGCACACAATGATCTTGACTTTGAAATTCCCTTCCTTATTTATATTTTGTCGAGATTCTGAAACTTTGCAATTTAGTTAAGAAGTTTTCAGATTTTTGTGTTTTAATATTTGGTAATATACATTGCATTTCAGTATTTTTGGATAAAAAACTATTTTGTGATTGTAATAATGCTGATTTTAGTGTTTGCGTCGTTTTTAAGGATATATTTAACAACAGGTAATGCTTTTGTAAATAATCTGAATAATTTAAAATATATTCTGGATGTTATTGAAAGACCTCTACACTTTGTAAGGCTTATCTACATTTATTAATATGTATTACATTGCAATTATTATTTTTTGAAAATGTTGGCATTAAAATGAAGATGCCGTTTAATGGGTTAATGTGGAATAATCTAGCTTTGCACATATTTATATGTCATTTTAAAGCATTTAGTTCTTTGCATTAATATTACTTAGATAGGTGCAACTCGCTCACGATTTTCCATAAATGACATTCCTTTATCAATAAAAGCAATATTTTTACAAGAAGGTGAAGGTACTGTAAATGTTGTTTTCTGTTAATGAGGACAATGTTTGGATTTCACGTTCTTTGGAACTAATGTTTTTGTTTGCTTTTAGCTATTCATCGTAACTTCCGCACAAAGTAAAGCTCTGGTTTATACGTTTCGTGACAAAATCAATTTAGTTGGTACTGATGAGTCTCTTTAGTGGCATTAGTTTTTACAAACATTAGCCATCGTCTTCCTGATAGTATAACTCTCTCTGATTCATCTAGTGTTCGACTTGAATTAACCTGTCTTTGTTTATGATAAAATAACACATTCAAAATGTGTTTGTCGCAGCAATGTTTTATTTTTCATCCAAATACGAGCTTTTGAACAATACGTTATCAGATCAAAAATATCACAAGAAAGGTGAGCTTAAGCGCCTGGTTCTGATGTTGTACCAAGAAATGTCAAGCCTGAGCCAGTGAAATAAAAAAATTTAGCTCGTATGTTATAGAGTAATGATACCATATACATCACAGAAATTCTGAGCAACTATCAGGGGGTGCATCAGCAATTATTCAGCATCTGTAGGTAGTTAGTATCCTTTAGCACGACGTTGGTTAATTCACATATGTCACGTCTTGACTTAATGTACCTCAAGGCATTTCATCGCCAATTCCTGGTTTTTAACATAGGACACATACTTGATCTGTTCACCAGCAACTTGAAAGGAATAAAACGGTACCTTTTGTAACTGTCGTGTTCTAACATCATGATAAATTTTATTTTTGCTTCATTTTATTTTAAATGATCATAAAACGTAAGTTTAAGATTGATTCGAGACAATATTGTAGTTGTTTCGCAGTTGTCCAGAGGAAAATAGCAGACCATGTGACGCTGTAGATGTGGTCAACAAGAGAATATATAATATGATATGCCCAGTAGGGCATATAATAGCACCAAACTCCTTAGTTCTTTAATCTTGGTGGAACTCCTCTGTTTGGTTGAACTGATATAAGCAACCTAATATCCAGTAGGAAAGTTCATTTAAATATGATGTAAGTCAATTTAGGGCAATGTATTTCTATTCCAAATTGAGTATAGAGACATAATGATGTGAATGGCATTATCGGACGCCACATTAAGGTCTATTATTTAGAGTGAAAGGGTCACTGAGATACAATCTTGTTCTGGCTAAAACAAATGGAAGATGATTACATTTTTAAGATATTACAAGGGAACCCAAAACGAAACGGGGATTGCCTTCAGACCAGGTGTGGTTGACTATGAAATAATAAACTTTGTTGCTTAAATCGAGCGCAGTCAATTTGAGACCTTTGTCATAAATTCCAAAGTCAATATCAATGTGCACAGTGTGATCGTCATATGCTGAACTTAGATGGAGTTAGCGCTAACATAGTCCTGATTTCATTGCACTTAGGTGGAGCTTCGCTAGCACCACTGGGTTTCTGTATGCATTGAACTAATGTATTTTCATTTGAATGAAATATTGTATATGTCCATTTGATAAAGGAGATTGAATTATATTATATTTGGCTGAATGGCTATATAACATCAGTTCTAAATCATTTTGCACTTTATAAAACGAATCTTGGATAACTATAGAAATACCGGTCACTTACTTTAAAGTTCAAGCTAAATTCAGTTTTCATAAAACCTTGTAATTGTATTTTAATATAAAGAGTCGCGTGAGTGTGTTTGAAGTGATAGATATATACACGTGTACATATTAGGCTTGTTTGGAGGCTTTTTATTGCACCGTTAAGAATGGTTTTAAAGTGTAGCTTCTTTCAAGGATGAACAAGAAGAGACTGCTCTCTAATTTTGCCTGGACTATTTAACTGTTTTAAATTGTATAATCAAATGATTTTTAAATCCTTTTGCGCATTACAAAAACTAATTCACAGTCGCAACATGTATGCTAGTTTGTACAGATCATTAATGCGCGGTTAGGATGAACCAAGGAGTTTTATGTGGAAGGTATTCACGCGATCCAGTATCAACTGTTTATAATTATTTGCTGTCTTTAACAACAGCCTAAGTGTTTTAGTGTTCCATCATTTCAGTCTCCCGGGTGTTAGTTGAGGAAGGATGAGAAGGAATACTCGTTCTTCACTTTTAAGCTGTGATGAATTTTTGTCTTATACTCAGGTTATGATAAAACCATTTAAGTTTCAAAATATCGATACGAATGTTATGTTTGTTCATTTTTGTTGCAGCGTATACGTGTACAGAGTTGACACCACTGGTCTGTAAGGGCGACAGTCCTGTTTCTATTCTGACAGCGTCAAGCATTCATGATCACCGGCACAACACATCGAATTCCTGTTTGGATCACATACCTTCGCAGGGCACGATTGGTATGCCAGTATCCTTCCTTCCTTTTTATATTATGTAATGTAACTTTTTGTATATTTACAATGTTTAGTTTGAAATTGCTAGAATTAAACATGAAAATGTTTATAATATAATACCAGATGCATTCTAAGTATGATAGGAAATCTTACTATTTACCTTAATCTATAAATGCGTAGAGTTTTAAAACAAAAATAGAGATTAATTGGAAAATTATGCAGTGGTACACTTAAATTGCAGCAAAACTAGTAATTTTAATTTCTTTGATAACTAATGTTGCTATTGTTGTTATTATTGTCGTTCACAGGTATTCTACGTGTTCTCAAACACAAGTCAAAGCATCTCACCCCAATCCATCTGTATATTAAATCTTAATTGCATACATCACTTAATAATGTAATGTTATATCCTTTTTAAAATATTATACGGCTTTTCAGGTTCTTGGACAGCATTAGATCGAGATTCAAATCAGTGGATACAAGTGGACCTGGGATCCAAGAGTGTTGTAAAAAGTGTAATTACACAGGGAAGGCAAGATCTGGATCAGTGGGTGAAATCTTATAGGGTACTGATTTTCAGCATAGAGTAGTCAATTGGATTCATATTGACAGTTCATGATGTTAAAATAAGAATATTCACATAACCAGATTTGGCGAACATGAAATTATGTACAAGGGTCAAGCTTGTTTTACTCTCTGTTGCTTATGTTAAAAGCACCAAGGTTTCAAGGACATTCTTCATGTAGTGTAAAATATCACCACATTGCCAGAATATCTGGCCGTATCCAGCAATATCAGCAAGTTATTGTCTGCTGAAATTGAGTCCTATTTAATTTTTGCCCATATAATAATAATCCATATGCGTTACATATTGATAGGGAAGATATTCATACATTCGAATAGATAGGACTTATTTGGACCACACAATACTCCTGCCATATTGTAAGGCAGACATCGTCCAACTCATTACTCTTACAGTACCACAAGGCAAATATCGTCCAACTCGTTACAGCATCATAGGCAAGGTATTGCCCAACTCGAAAGTCCTACAAGCACATAAGGCAAATATAAATCAATTCGTTACTCCTACAGTCTCGTAGATTAGGCATAACTCTGGCTGACATTTACCCATATCCTGTTATCCTTGATAAACTGAAAAAGCGCAGACTGATAATTTACGCGAGCCTTAGAAGGGGACATAATATGACATAATTTTTACCAGACATTCTAAGAAGTTGTTTAATTTTATACATATATCTTAAAGCAATCACTTCAAAAGCCGTATACGTGTTTCTTGCTACACTAGTTAATTTCATTTTGTCATCTCGCATTTGAAAATAATAAAACTATGCTCATCTGCATGAAAGGTGTGTTATGGCTATTTGTAAAGTTTGTTTGCTACTCAAACTAATTTTATTGAAGGTAATTTACAGTGATGACGCTGTAACCTGGAAGACATTTCTGGATAGTAGTGGAAATTTTAAGGTTTTCTCTGCTAACAATGATAGGAACACTAAAGTTACCAATTATCTGCCACATGAATTAAAAACCCGTTATCTTAGGCTTTTGATTCAAACGTGGCAATCTTACATATCGATGAGGTGGGAGTTAAATGGATGCAGAATACCGAGTGAGTAGACACAATCTTATTATAATCATGCGAATTTAATTAAGATAAGTCCTTGCATAACGTTGGACATAAAGTTCATTGTCATAGATTGTTTAATGGGGAGAACAACTTAATGTTTGTGATAATCGTAATGACAATAGTCAATAAATTACTATTATTGTTCTTATAAGGCTTATGCAGCAAAAAGCTTATTGAATAGTTATGAATATCATGAATAGTTATAAATATCACGACACAACTGCAGTGACATGCCACAATTTTGGAAGCATCACCGGCGTTTAATAAACCTTTTAATAAACTATCCTGCCATTCGCCTGTTGTATTGTTTTTGAGATGTAAGAATTTACATTTCACTTGATAATCTATACTTAATTATTAATTTTGAATAAATGTTTGAATAACGTTGATTAGTAAGCGATTGGCAAAAGGATAAGATAAATAAAATAAACATTTTTTGTAAACTCCTAACACAAGTAGAAAAAGGTGCACGCCAGAAACAAATTTCGCTCTGTAGCAAATACAAGAAAATCATTACAAGCTAATGATTTATCTAAGGCGTTTGTTTTTTGGTGAATGTTTATATGTTACTTTGATTGTATCCTAGAATGGCGTCTTGTCTTCAGATAAAGGTTTCTACAATGCTTTCAATAGACGGATATAATTTGAACACATGTTTGTCACAAAGGTGTTTAAATTAAAAGTTAGAACCTATGCTTAATGATTTGTTTTAACACTGTTATAGTAATGCTAATACGTCAGGGTGAAGCACATACCTGTCCGGATAATGGCACATATATGTAGCAAAAAAAGCTCTTTTGAATGCAGATTTCGCGATTTCCTTTCAAAATGTTTTTCATACGAAATTCCATCGATTGCAAAATTCTACGTACTTCGCTGGCTGACAAATATTATATTTATGTGGGTGACAGGTGACTATTGTCCTACAACTTCTTGCGAGAACTGTGTGAAGGAGATGGGCTACAGATGTTTCTGTCCTTCTCCATACACGGGAAGACAATGCTGTGAGTCATGAACAAAATTTAATTTCTGTTCCCTTTGTAATCATATTTGTATTACATGAGCATTCTATTCTTACTTAACTATAAGTAATTTGGTAGAAAGGAAGTTAGGAATGGAATATTGGGGCATATTTGTCTAATTACAGCTGGTGATGATCAAGTAGGGGCGGACGGTGAGTAATGTCTTTATTGATTTATTGACGAAATAACACACACACACACAAGCACACACACAGACACACAAAAACTTACAATAAGGACACATATTGCGCTCGCTTATGACTTTGAATTATTCAAAACAATTTACTAAAAATTAAACAATTACACGAGTTTACACTCATTCAAGAAGTCTCTGTCAATTAACTATGACGACCTAGAGTCTGTAATACTTATATAATATATACAAATAAAAATGATTTGGTACATTTTGTTTTTAATGAACAGACAACAAAGTTAATAATGATTATAAACAGCTTAATCATGCGATATCAATAACAGACCGCACGAAAGGTATTTCTAGTGCAAACAAAAAACATGAAGAGGTATGGTAAAAAAATTGATTTCACCACTATTAATTCTTGATAGATAAATTAAAGATCACATTATATACTATATACAAATAAAATTTAAAGGTATAATGTGACAAAATGCATAATTATAATTTATTTATTTATTATTATTATATATATTGTTATTATTATATTATATTATATTATTATAATAGATCATCATATTCGTAAACACCACTTAAGAGAGCTTTGAATGTTAAAAAATGTTTATCTGTCTGCTGTTTCACTGTTTCACGTGAACCTTAACTAATGAAGAACGTCGGATATCAAATGATCTGCAATCAATAATTTGTCTTCCAGAGCCACTGAGGTGTGAATCACACCCTTGCCGAAATGGCGGAATTTGCAAAGAAGAATTAAGATTCCGTTGCTTTTGTCCATCGAGCTACGCTCCCTCAAATTGCTGTAAGTTTAAGAGATCTTATGGTGATATCACCTGCTTCAATATTCTGGCGATCTTTATTTCATTTACCTAAAGAGCGTCATTTTCAGTCATCGTTTTGTTTTCATAATGGTATAGCGTTTATCATTGTTGACATATTTTACTCACTGCATGTTTTATCTTTAAGAACAATTTATTATTTCCATATTCAATAAATATTAAAGTTATTATTTCAGATGTTAATTTAATTAAAATTATGTAAATTTAAACGTAAAGATTAAGTTATTTTTAATTACCCTTTTCTTATATTTTAAATAGAAAAGCTCTTAAAGCTCAGGAGCTTTTGCAAAACTCTCACATAACATATGCTTATACTGAATATATGAAGAGATATTCTTCAATTATGAATAAACTGGAATAGTAAATTACAAATACAAAGTATGTCTTGTTTCAGCTGAGAAAATTAATGAAGCTATGAATCGTGAGTAATACATTAATTTTTATATATCAAATCACAAAGCTAATAAAAGCATTAGACAACTGCAATAATAGAAAAAGAAAAAAAAAACAGAAAAATAACCCTCTTGTAAAGTGCTGGTAGCTTATTGCACATTATCGAGTTTTATATAAAAAGTGTATGAGACACATTTTTACATTTTAAATCACTATTAAATATGAATAGATGAGGTACTTTTCAGGCGATACCACGGACAATTCCAGTAAAAACTGCAAGGAAAACTGCAGAGATTGTGTCAAACAAAAAGGTCTGCCATTGTGCTTTACGTGATAAATTCGTTACACGATTGCTTTATAAAATTTTAATACAACTTTAAAGATATCCTGTATTTAAAGTAAATATTCATTTTGAAATATTCCTTTTTAAACATTTTTTCGGGTTATGAAATAATGTCCGTCGTATATTCGTCTATTATTTGCATATAAAGAGCAATCCATACAATATTCTATTACTTGCAGACGGTATGTCTGAAGGTGTAGTTATTGGCATTGTGGTTGTGTGCGCGATACTTCAGGTGGCTGTCCTCAGCATATCTGTGTACATTTGTAAGGCTAAAGCCTTGGGACGATTAAAAGGTATATTATATTATAACAGGCTTAAGCCCTTTAACTTCGCATTGTTGTGTATAACATATGATAATAGTAAAATATAATTCTCAAATGAAGCTTTAAAAGTACTTCATGTAAGTTATATTTAAGTCAGAAGTCTTATCTATGATCTCAGATAGATCAAGAATATGCTCAAATCCAAGTATTTTGATAAATTCATTGATTAATTGCAATAAACAATATTCAGCGACAAATTTCTCAAAAAAATTTAAATATACAGGATTATCAGTTTTAAGTATTATATTTATTTATTTAAATATTATGCACTAATTAAATAAACTCTTGTATGAATTTCGAAAAGAAGAATTATTCTGTGCATTGGTATAAAATTTATCTTGGTGCCGATACGTCGCGTATCATATGAAACCTTAACAATCATCGTAATGTGGTGACATCCAATCTCTTATCCATATGGGAAAACTTTCAAGCATACCTGCATAATTTGCAGAGAAAAGAGAAGAAACTTCAGTCAGATATGAAACACCTGATAAAGGAAACGAGAATGAGGCACAGAATGTTATTTATCAAGACATTACAGAGAGAGGCAGCCAGTAAAGCTTTTCAGAAGATATCTTGCATATATTCTGGATGCGTTAAATATCCTTAGTTTGTTGGTTGGAGGATTAATTAACAACAGACCATTTTTTCTTTTAGCAACCTGTTTATTATTTGCAAAATTTGTTTTGCAAGTTACGTAAGTAAATTGTCAAGACAATGGTTAGTTCAATTCATTATGAAGAGAACTCGTGAAAAATTGCGTAAACTTTTACTGTTTTTGAAAAGCGTAAGGCACATTCTACATCACGGTGAAAGGAAAATAACTGAAAAGTGCTAGAAAGGGAAAGAAAAACAGCAAATATATTTATGTAAAGGTGTATGATAAATTAGGCGTAAATGGTTCGACAGACACGCAAAGTAGCACAAATTCGCATTAAAAGTACTTCAAAACAATAGAATGGTACTTTTAATTATCAACACTGTTTTTAAACATTTATAAGTGCTTGTTTAATTCAAGGTGAGGGAATGATGAATGGAGGTTACATATATTGCTTTGATTATGAACACTTAATTATGTAAGCATAAACGTTTAATAGTTAACTTGTATATTTTGCTTGATATCTTGCATTGATCTGACTGGCTATAAGTTCTTTCCAAATGCGTAAAGGAAATTACTTGAATAAATATGGATATTACAACTTTTGGAAGTGTTCTTATCTCTGTCTAACGTCTTTATGATATTGCAACTTAATGAAAGCAATGTAAATTTACGATATATAACAGAGCAAAATGTCTGGTACTAAAGCATGTCATTGTGGGAGTACATTTTATGGTACTGAATATATCATTTTAGATTCTGAGTATTCTATGAATATTGTTGACACATATCATTGCACCGGTGCTTCAAACGGTGACGTGGCAGTGACGGCGACGTGGCGGTGAAGGGGCGGTGGCGGTGCCGTCTTGGGGAGGTGACGGGGTAGTGGTGGCGACGCGGCGGTGCCGATGAAGTGGAGGTGGTGGTGCCGTGTTGGTGGAGGTGACGTGGTAGTGGCGGCGATAGTTACTGGTGGTAAAGGTGGCACCGCCCAAAAATAGCTTATTATCATACCTAATAAAAGATTTTATGTTACGAATTTGTATAGATTTTACATAGAAGAAATATGAGAATTTTATGATGAAAAAGCCAATTCAAAATCCAAACGTGGCGCTCTATGGGTCACACTTTGAAATCATTGTAAACTTTGCTGGTCGTAAAATCTAGCAGAAATTTAAATCCATTGCTAAAAATGTACGACAAAAGCAGCCTTTCTAGTGACAAATTGAGATTAATGATCTATATATTTTCTTATTCTCCTTTTTATTAACCTCTGACAAATAAACTTGTACTGGATGTTGTTTTTCGCTTAGAAAACAAAAACGATGTTCTTCTCTGTTTTATACATGTAATGTACAATACCAATTGTTAAATAGTCTGTAGAGATCAAAATAAAAAAGAAAAAAAAACAAACCAACATTTTTTTCTGTATTCCCTTGATTTATTGTCCTACAATCTAGCATCTCACTTAAACCTCTGACCTTTTAATTATAAGATACTTTAAGGTTTATAGCAATGTGATTTATACATTTATAAGTGTGATTTATAAGTGTTATTGAAAGTATTATTTTGCTGTCAGAAAAATGTGAGCAATTGCTTATTTTAACAGTAATTGCAAAAGCTCTGATCTGTTTGCAAACAAAAGGCAAACTTTTTAAAAATATACGTTAATGATGAGACCCCAAAAAGAAAAAATGTACTGAATTAAATTTGGCAGCTTTTTCACACTTGGGAATTTTTAGCGCAGGAACAGTAAGCTGTAGGTACTTCTCTAAACATGTTTTAAAGCATATCAGATTCTTTTTTAACCTTTTCAGTTGTTTTTTAATGTATATATTTATATTATATTTATATATATTTTCTGATACAGTAAAACCTGTTTAAACCGGACACCTTTGGGACTGAGCTAATTTGTGCGGTTTAGGGAAATGTCCGGCATATCGAGGGGTCAAGATGAGGTGTCTTATATTGCATAAAAATAAATCACATATAACTCCACTCCAACTTATATAGTAGTCCGGATAACGGTGGTCCGGGTGCCACTTGTCCTGTTCAATCCCCACTCACATAAGCTTTTTATTCCAGGATTTTCACATTCCTCAGTCTCTTTCAAATAACGATTCATCTTTTTTAAAATATCCGCCACCGTGTTTCTTGTCTAAGACGAATTCTTCTACTTATCTGACGACCGACTTTTCATTACTCATTTTTATCAATTTGATTTTATCCGTTAAATTAAGCCAAATTCGTTGTTTCCATTTCGACAGCTAATAAGTATTCCGAACACTTGAATAATGTGTATAAAGACAGACAACTCCCCATCTCAATGGCTAGACACCGAACTCCACTATTGTTTATTTAAAACAAAAGTGATAACCAAACATATGCAAACACCGTGGCATTACGACAATAAATGACCCCTCGTTGCAATTAAAACCCCACTGCAGCAGATCTCTCGGTAAATAAATCATGCATGCTCGGTTTTGTACACAAGCCATGTTTGGGCTTCACTGTCTCGCGTATCAGGGTTCTTTTATAGTAAAACATGCATTTGGGACCAAGATTGATGTCCGTTGTCCGGAATAAGGAGTTGTCCGATTTACAGAGGTTTTGTTATAATGGCAGTCTATGGAAGAAAATCGGGACAGGGAAAACCGGTCCGGTTTGAGGAGTTGTCCAGTATGTCAAGGGTGTCTTCAGGTTTTATTGTATATGAAAGCATTAGCATCTACATATCATCAAATGTAAAGTGATTTTGCTGTTATGACTGACACAGTATTTTGAGGGACACTTTACTGAGAGATAGTAAATAGCCATGTGTGTTAAGATTCCGATTCTACAATTTAGATTGTCTAAATTTCAAGGTTCTTTATTGTAAAGCAGATTTTCAACAGCAGTTATGTCCTTTAATATCGGATTAATAAATAAAATACACTTCTGCATTTTTGACATATATTTCTGAATAAATAATTTATGAATAAATAAAATGTAATGAAGTCTATTATATACAGTATATTCTTTACGGAATCATTGTAAGTATTCCTATTATTTACATTCTAATAGTTAATGTTACAAGAATAAGAATGTCGTTAAGCCACCTTTCTAGAAGTGAAGATTTCTGAGGGTCTCGTGTCAAAGTTTACGACTAAATTATCTGCTGCATAGATCTTACATGTAATTCGGAATAAAGTACACGATCTGTTGTATTTATGTATTTGTTTTTTTTTCTTCTTGAAATATTTGTTCCCAGTCTGTTTCTAAAAGATTGACTCACGAACTTTTCCCTGGTGTTATACAGCTTGATTCTGTCTTCTTTGTAAAAATGGTTTTAAGAAATTGGCTTTATAATGTGTTTTCTTACGTTTTCTATGTTACATTGTCGATTTTAGTCAACAGATATTTTATTTAAAAATCTTTACGCTCTTTACGTTGGTTCTGTGTCATTATATACTCTTTCGCGATAGCGGTAATAAACACATAACATTTAGAATATTAAGTTTTAGTCTAAGGTTTATATTTTTCGGCTTCATATATTATCCTTCATTTAACATCTAATAATTCTATTACATAAGAGAGTTTTTCTTCCATTTATTGGCAGATAACATTTTAGAAAACTAAAGCTAAATGAGTTTTCATTTTCAATCAGTCCTCTTACCCACGTTAATTTTTGCACATTTAGAAAACATCCATAATCTAGACTTTGTAATCCGCTATTCTTGCAATCTTGTATCATAACACTTGATGGAACACATGGAGATTTGCTATCCTATAAAAAGGTATCCTATAAAAAGTTATTTCGTTGATGAATCATTTTAGTGTGTACATAATGTTAGTAACGTAAAGTATTTTAAGAATTGTGAGATTTTTTAAACAGTTATTTTGCCTTGTAGTGATGTGTAATATTTCTACCGAGCAGTTGACATTGTTAAAATACTCATTGTACGAGATATAATGTTTCACATCGACCACTTTGGATGAAAAGGATCCAATTTTACCTTTAAGACCTGACACAGATTAAACTAGCGAGAAAAGATTTGAGATTCTTTTGGACTGAAAATATACCTTCTACAATTAACGTAGTGTCGTCCGCTGGTAAGCTTATTTTGGTTTAATCCAATCTGCTATTATCAATTTTATATTATTGTTTCTTCTTACTGTACAGGTAGAACCTCCACTTGTCCAACTCACCTAACATTTCAAAATATATGCTTGTGTATCCGTTATAAATAGCACAACTTTTTGTTCCGTTCTAAAACAATTTTATAAATTTACGTAAATATGGTCAAAAATTGAAATATTCTAAATATTAACTAAGAGATTTCTGATCTAGCTTGTCAAAAACTTTTTCAAAATTAGAAAATACCAGTAAACCTTCTTTCTTTTTATTAGTTAAGTAGTCAATGCAATCTACTAAGGTTCTTACGTTTAAATCAATATATCTATTTTTATAAACCCACATTTATGTTTTCAATATATACATATACTCCGGTATATACAGCATATCTACCTTCGCTGTCAGTTATATTTAATACATATGTATATGTTGTTGTTGTAAGCACAGGTAGTGTATGGGAGAATGAGAGCATACGATCGTTTTCTTCACCTGCATTAAATTTCTGGTCCATTTTTTTTAGCTTTCTGGAACAGGAGTGAGTTTCTTGTAGCAATGGGATATCAAGGCTCCATTCATATGGATTTTCAACCTAGGAAAGGGTTTTCTTTTTGCTGTTTATAGTCTATTTATATCCTTTTTTTCTTTTTATATCCTAGATTCCGATAATATTAAGTTAAGATGTAAATCTTAAATTCATTCTGTCATATTTATAGAACTCAAATAAATACATTTTCATCAATTTGCAACATTTTGCTTAGCGCTATAGCTGTGTTTGTTTTAATACTTAACAACTCACCCTATGAAACGAATGGACAAAAACTAAACAAAGATTACATGTTTAGGAATACAGCTAGTGAGTATTTTAAAACATTTAACATGCATGTTATAGACAAACAGACAGAAAAACGCTACCACCCACTTCGATTTTCCAGTTGATTAAGGGTATAAAATCAAACTTGAAATTGAACCGATAACTTGCGAACTGAGCCACAGCAATTGAGCAATTGGCTTACCTATATGCTAATAATAATGTCAAATTCACAATAGTGCATTGTAAACGAGCCAATAATCTTATCACCTAGCGCAACCCCTGGCATGACAGACCATAAACAGAACACATTACTGATAAAAATGTTATGTTTCTGTTTGTTTCATTAACTGTATGGAAGAGTACATAATGGACACATATGCTATATACCGCAATTGTTATTCGTTTCAAGAAAATGCAAGAATGCAAGCACACACAGACACACATACACACACAAACCACCATTCATCTACTTCTCTTTTTCGTTCTCTCTGCCTGTCTGTCTCTGTCTGTTACATGTTAAAGCATATCCAAATATGCATTTTAGCGTACATTTTAAGAGTTTAAGACAGCATAAGAGAAAAGGCTAAATAGCACAATAATGTAAATAAAAAAATAAAACGGGATCAAAAAGTAGAACAAAAAGCAATTGAAAAGAAAAGAGACTTGGGGAGGATCGAAATCACAACATATGGACAGCGATATGACTCTTCACTCTCGGGAAGGATATATCAGTGCTATGAAAGAAAAATCTATTCGAATGTTTTATGTTGTCTTTTCTAGGCTTATGGCTGGCTTTTTTAAAAGTTTCATTTTTTTGACAGGGAGGATGTCTCGGAAGTTTTTAGCTAGCTACCTTATGTTAAAATGGTTTCACATTTCTCGCTGTTTCAGTGAATGTCTGTTAGAGAAACATAGTAAACCCAAATCTCTGTATCTTTCTTCAGGCGTTGTTGGAACAGATATAGTTCGATTTGTTTGTTTGTTTGTTTTTTTTTTGGCTATTTTGTTTTAAACTAGACCGAAATTTGCACAGCGAATTAGACCCCACTTGGAGTGATAACTTAAAACGGAAGGTAGATGATATTGCTGTTTGTTAACAATTTTCACATGTCTGAATGTAGAACATCCTCCTAAATACTACCAACTATAAAGCTGAGGTCTAGGTCAAACGTTTGTATCAGGTGCACCACTTCAGATGACCTTCCATACATTTGTTTCAAATTATTTGTTGTTCTATAATGTTCTATGATGTGGGGTGTGATTTGCTTGACCTCTAAACCTGACTGCAAGCAATAGAAGAAAAAGATCTAGAACGTATTTAGAAAAGAGAAGTAGAACAGATGTTACGGTATTTATTTTGGATTAAAAATAAAAAATGTATCTTTTGATTTGAGTCGAGATTCGCGTTAGTTGTATTGGTTGAAACTGTGATTGCCATTCCTCTGATACAAAGCTTTGGTGTTCTCTTCTTGATTAGGTTTATAGGTTTTATAGCAAACTGCCTATTACCATCCGAAATGTGATCGTAGTAACGATAACTCACGGTGCACACAATGACGCTTGTTGCGCCGCTGCTTTGTATTTGTACCAAAAGCTTAAGTCGAATGGAAAATTATTGAAGTGATCCTTAATAAAAACATGCGAAGGAATGTAATAATGAAGTTGTGAAGAGGACGTTAAATAAACATGAGAGAAATGTAATTATCTGCCTTTAAAAGAGCCCTGTCCACAAATCCCTTTTTAACAAATTCAATCACATTGCATGTTATTGCCTGTATTGTCGATTGTAAAACAATAAACATATCTTGTCTAAATCTTAGCACTGAGTGAGATTTTATGCACATTGATATCAGGATTGAGGAATATGTGAACGAGGTTCGGGAATAATTAAGGTTGTTAGGTTTGGCATTCTCCACCTCTATCCAAATCAACACTACCGGTACTCAAATAAGGAAAGATTGAATAGGGGGTTTTCTGTTTAAAATTTATCCCGTTTCATTACACCCTAAAGCAAACACATCACACATAGGCAATACACCCCAATCACCCGACTCGAATACTCATTCTCAAACTGTCGGACCCGAAAGCAATGACAGTTAAATAGCGTTCGTGGGATAGGGATTAGTTTGGGAAAAGTTGGGAAAATTAGTGCAGTTTGATTATGAGATAAAATATATGAATATTAAAATAATCTTTTAATACAATAAAGACAACAATAAAATTAAGTGTTTTATTTTTATTTTATACAAAGGTTTAATTGTTTATCCCAACCCCCGCACACACGCGCACATACACGAACACAAACACACACACACGCATACACGCACACATGCAAACATATACGCACACATACACGAACACAAACACACAAAACCAGGTCTTATGAAAACGATGTATCGTTGAAGTAAAGTTAATAACTGTTTTTTGTTGTTGTTAAAGCAGTAAACCGGATTAAACTGCAGCTCCCCCCCATTCCATCACTCTATCTCACTGCCAACTACAGTCTGAGCTCGAAGAATCGAATACAGTTAGCACATTTGGTTACAGAGTTGGCCTGGTATTTCAAAGGTCTTGTGTTTGAATCCAGCTCGGAGTGGCAAAGGGGAATTGATTTTTGCTCTAATTGCCTTCCCTAAGCAAATAAAGTAGATTAAATCACGTCTAACGAAATTCAAAATTAACTGCCACAGTTAACAGCTATCAAGTAGTTCAGAAACCCTCCCTCCCTCCCTCCCTCCCTCCCTCCCTAATCCCTCCCTCCCTCCCTCCCTCCCTCCCTCCCTCCCTCCCTCCCTCCCTCCCTCCCTCCCTCCCTCCCTCCCTCCCTCCCTCCCTCCCTCCCTCCCTCCCTCCCTCCCTCCCTCCCTCATTTATCTTAAAAGTGCTTTTATTTTGTTATTTGAAATTCTTTGGCCAAGTTGTTTGTAACACTTCATGAGTCTGTGCTTACATCTCTGCTGCTTTTTCTTTCACTTTTTCCATTACTATTTACCAATTCCAGCATCACTATTTACCATTTCCAGCGATGTCATTACTTTGCAAATATTCATTTGCAATTTCACAATTTAGAAATTAATCATTCACTCAACTTTTTAAATCTAGGACATGGATTCATTGCAACACGTCTCTGGTTTTTGCAATACCATTTCTCCTCGGCAGATGCCATTTCTTCAGATTAGCAGGCATTAAGATTAAATACTTCACCCTTTCTACCGGGGCATTTGGGCAACCTTGAACCTCAGAATCTTTTTTCAGGTTGAAACACGCGCACAGAACAAAATAACCCTTATATATTTCTACCAGGCTAACAGAGAACGAAAAATGCTGCGTAAAGTAGGGGGGGCTGAATGAACAGAGGGGCTTATTTGAACACACTATATGCGTGCAAATAAGCCCGGTGGGGCTTTTTTTGTAAAGGGGGACTTTCTTGCACCCAACACCGGTATAGCGAGGTTGTACTATTATTTAGTGCAAAGCATTTTTACTAACGAAGTACCTTTAAACAAATGCCAAAAATAACACCTAGCGTAGAACGTGTTTAAGGATTACGATAACATGATCTAGTGAACCGTTTATACTATCATTTATTTTCAATGCAAGAGCGGTAGAGAATAGAATATTTAGCCTTTAAACAGAGGATTTAATATCGAGATTGCGAACAGCAGAACTGCATTGATCCCTGCTATTGGATTGTTTATTTTTCCCAAAGACACAATCTAGGGCCTTTTGTTTAAGGTATCCTGTTACTGTAAGGAGTTTATCTTATGAAAAGAAACAACTCATGCTTGATATGCTATTTATACTATATTTACCTTGCGCTTTCAGCTGCCCAGAAGATTGAGTATAACATGTTCATTCATATACCCGTTGATAAATAAAAGCCCAAATCATTATTGAGCTGTCAAACAGGGGAATGTGTTCAAAGCGAACAGCAAATCCTTGCTAACGACATTATTTTTATATGATTTTGTACAAGAGACGACAATGTCTCTACTGAGATATGTATGCGAGAATGCAAGAATGAATGAAGTTGTGAAACCTGGAGAGGTGTGGAGGCTGGGTGGGGTTTCCGAAAATACCTCTGTTCGTTATAAATTTTCGTTGACGTTTTATGCTTCCAAGAATTTTGAGCTTCAAGAACAGACATAAGTTCCTACCTGAGTATATTTTTTTTGCCATAATTTGACGGAATTAGAGGAACAAATAAAGAAAACATTTTACTGACACCAAGGAAGTATCCCTACTGAAATTTTCCGTCTGTGAACACTAATAGTTTCTAAAACAAAAGCCTTACCCAACTAATGTCGCATCCACCACCAAAAAATAACTATTACTATTAACGGTGCTTACGCGACACTGATATCATTTAAAAAAGCATCAACCCGTGCGCATGCGTTGTGCATTGTCTTCTATGGATACACATACAATATGTCATGATGAGCACTACGCTTTATTGTTATTAACAGTTATTTGAAGGGCGTAATGATTGTCACATGTGTGACACATTTGCATGCATGGTTGAATTTGCTTTCCATGATATTTTGTATAACGCAATAATTGTAAATATATGCATACATTATAAGACAACTGTGACATCACCGTGTTAACCCCCACAAATAAAGGGGGAGGGGTTCATGCGCCAACACACAGGAACACCAGAAACTTGGCCGAATTTCTTTAAAAGGCACTGAAATGGCATCCACTTATAATGGCAGAAAGCCGGAGACACAGCATATCTAGTCAACAACAAATCTCTATTTCGAGATAATTATCAGCTACAGGTTTTGCTATCTTGAACGAAAAAGTTATCGTAGTACATATAATCCTACGTCTTTTAGAAATAAGCGCAAATGGCGCAAATCACTTTCGAGACATTGGCCAACCTCCGGTTTCTGACATTGACCATAATCGAAAAGGTCAAGGTGAACGATGTACGTCTTATATAACGTCTTTTAAGCCCGGGGGATCGAGCGTAAGCTCAAAATCGCTCTGTGTCTAAGCAGTTCTGAGATAATTGTCAACTTTTGGTTTTTGCCTTGACCATGATCGAGAAGGTCAAGTTGATAGAGATTCCTCTTATATAACATCTTTTAGGCCCAAGCGGTTGAAAGTAGCTCAAATTTGCTCTATCTCTAAAAGTTTTTGAGATAAATGGGTCAACTTCCGGTATTTGACTTTCACCATGACGAGCAGGTCAAGCACCCATATGAAAGGTCTTTTGGGCCAAAAGGGTCGAAAATAAGTTCAAATTGGCTCTGTCTCTTAACGTTTTCGAGTTAGTGGTCAACTTTTGGATTTCGACCTTGTCCATGATCAAGGAGGTCAAAATCACCAAGACTCCCTTATTAAAGTTCAATTAGGAAAATGAGTGCCGAAAATAATGTCAAAATCGCTCTCGGCCTCTAACCGTTTTCGAGATGATGGTCAACGACTGGTTTTTGACCTTGACCATGACAGAGGAGGTTACGATTACCGAGGTAACTCTCATATAATATATTTTAGGTTCAAAGACTTGAAAATGAGGTCAAAATCGCGAGATAATGGGCAGTTTTATCCAACACCTTTCGATATACAAAGTCACATGACCTTTGACCTTGGCCCTGAATGTTCAGAATCAGATTGTGATCAGTAATGAAACTGAAAAAGTGTTGAAAAAGGATTTGAGGGGTATTTCTAGCCATTTCTGGTGATAAATAGTGGTTTTAAAAATGTTTTGACCTGAATTTGACCTTAATCTTGGAGGTGAAGGTAAAATTTTGAGGATTTCATGAGGGCTGATTACAGTCTATATCTTTCCCAAATGCGGTCTTCCTTGTTGGAGGAGTTTTCTGTAAACCACATTGAGGAAAATATGTTTTGACCTTGATCTTGGTTTTGAGGATCAAGTTGAGAAAAATTTTCACAACGCCTCATCATCCAGTATTTATGTGAACATTTAATCCTCCTGCATCGAATAGCGTAGGAAGAGTTTTCCTGAAGCCATCTGATGAAAAACAATTAAAATGGGAACAAACAGTCAGAATTTCTAGCAAAGCATAACATATTTGCAAATTGTAAACTAACTATGAACTAAGGAGAAAATAATGTTTTTTTATTTTGACAGGGGACTTGACTGGTTGCTGGGAACTTGCCAGAGTATTATCTGAAATTCCTCAAATGTAACAAAATTGCTTACGGGCGAGGGAGGATCGACATAGGACACACTATCTGCCAATCTATGTGGTAAACCATATTGACTAAAATCCGAGAAAATGTGTAAAACCACAACCATATTAGCTTTTCATCACAGAGCCACCTGTAATTTAAACCGCCGTGCATTGTGCTTTGACGCAAGGAAGTGGCCCGGGGTCACTGCATTTCTTAAAGAAGTGATAAGCATTATGGCTAGGAGGTGAAACAGAATGAGCTATGCAATATAGCTTGATCAATAGGTCAATATAGCTGAACTGATGCATTTATTTTCTTGAATAGAACTAAACATTACGCCACGTCATTCGTTTTTCTATTCACTTCACACGGGAAAAAACACCTACCCCTAGTACAAAGGCGCGCACACACATAGTGCCGTTCATAGGCACTCAGAATAGGACTCACTAAGCGATGCAACACCAGTAATTTACCTTAGTGACATGTCACATAATTGTCATTTATAAATACATAAAATCTTTTTTCTTTTGTCAAACCCCAGTATGGATAGATTTAACTTATTTTTTGTTAAAGCTATAAAATATAAATGCATTTATTTCAAATTGTAAGCTGCTCACGTGGTTTGTGTTCACTTGGATTCTTATTCGAAAACGCCTTCAGTGACTGTAACAACAAGTTATAAACCATTTTGCTAGCATATAAATGAGATCGTCGTTTGTCCCAAATATAAAATAAATACAATCGAAATTCAAAATACGTCATTTTGTTGATATTAATTTGAGACAATTACAAAACAAACAAACAAACAAACAAAAAACCCGATTTTGTATCTAAAGTGGCCATTTTATTTTTTATGCAACTACCATAAAATTGTACATTGGGTATTTGTCCTGATTCATATTGCAAAGACTGTCAGAGACTTCATCTTTATCGCAACAACATTATGCATTTCTGTTTCCATTTAGTAAAAATCAGTTGATTAATAATTTTTTCGTGATAAGCCGTTTAGACAATCCAATCGGGTGCATTCTTTTAATAGATAATTGAAGGCTCATTTCGCAGCAGGTAATTAATGTATATAGCTCACACATTTTGCCAATCCTGCCAGAAAATTCTCTTGCTATTTATAGAGATAAATTAATTATTCCAATTCATTTGCTCATGGTTTGAACTTAGAAAATGTGCTTTGAATAGCTTTATTATTTCCTCATAAAATTTTGGAGGACCATCTTTGAAACATCAAAAGTGGGACATAATATCAGTTTTAGAATCCAACACTAATACAAATATTAAAAATACTAATACTTGTTTTTATTCTTTTAGTATTACAATTCGATTATGTTGATATCGGCCGCTGTTACGCCACCTCAGTCCATCGCAAATATATGTGTGTGTCATTCTGTACCGTTATACATGCCCCTTATGGTGTCATTTACAAAGCGAATTTTTGGGTGGTCTGAAACCTTTTCTAAAATCGTATTTTCATTCCTTGTGTTTGCTGCTTAAAATATTCTGTGCAAACTGTAATCCGGCATCTAATCTTACAAAAATAAACAAATGACACCATTGTGAAAGGTTAACAAATCTCACAGAGCTTTTCCTTGCCAAAATATAGTTTCATGACCTGTTGTACTTCACAATTTTTACATTCAACCCTTTTCGATATATTGGAAATTTTTTAATGATGTCATAAGACTATGTTGATTTCATCATTATCAACAATTTTTCAGCTGGTATCATATCTAATCGCCTACTCTATGTGTACCAAGTACCGAGTCAAATTCATAGCCCTCTTCAGATGCGTGGAAACCCAAAAGTGACTAAGAAGAAAAAAAAAGGAAAAAAGAGAAACTTTCGCTATGTCTTGTAACACAACAGCACATTGGAAGATCAACTTAAGTGTTAAGAAAGCAAAAGTGAAACTTCCGGGACTGCTATTAAAACAATAACTTATTGGGACTAACTCCCAAGTACAAATAAATAAACAGTTATGAGAAATTACCTGTAATAGATTCAAGCTTAAACATGTCTTTGTAGAACAAAGAAATTTTCAAGTATTACTTTATTTGCCCATTTTGTTGAGTAGGCGTCTATCCTTTGCCCATTAAGAACTTGACACAGAAAGCGTCTTTCACGTAAACTGCTCAAGCTTAAAATAGTATTATATACACAGTAAATTCCCGGTTGTGCAAACCCGCCTTTACGGAAACTCTGAAATTGGGACACTTTTGTAAGTCTGTTTTACAATATCAATTAAGACCAGCGTACCAATTATGACAGTGGACACCTTCCTTTTGCCCGAAATTTCACTAATATATTGCAACTGAAGCCGCATTAAGGGAAAGCTAACTTAAGTCCTTATTTTGTAAATAAACACACATTGGCCTTATTCGACGGCTTTGTATAGTGCGTTATCTCATCTCCTTTTAAAATAAAACAAAGCCGAAATCCCTCTATGTTATGTGTAACGTTGCTGATTTAGATAGCAACCTCAATTCTAAATGATATCCAAATAAGCAAACCTTGTTTAAAATTAATCCTCCTTACCTTGTCAAATAAGTAGTAATTGTTTAGATTGTTTATATAAATCTGCCATTTTTGTTTGCATCCATATCTTTTAAAGAAAGAGGCATAAATAGTAAAATAACGAAAGAAAGAGTGGCATTAAGGAACGAACACTTTTTCATGAGAAGGTGAAAATAATCAAAACCATTGAAAACGTTTTTGAAAAGTATTACTGTTTAATTTAGTTTGTATTATGCATGTTGGTGGGTTAGAACACGAGTGAATCCTAATTTATTAGGGTAAAGAGCAAAGTCCTGTTTATTGTCTTGATGTTGAATCGCCAATGGGCCACATTGGTGTGTAAACTGCTTTTCAGTCAGTGTCCCTAATAGATGAGCTCTACTGTATGTGAATTCTATTGTAAATACAGCCTTGGTAACGAAAGGAGTAAGCAAGAATGTTAGGGTAGTTTATAAATATACGTAGAAAAAAGATAAGCAGAAAGGTTTATTTCAGTGAATAAAATAGAAAAATAAAATAATAATTGCCGTGACTGTTAAACAAGAGTTTAAAATGTTTCACTGGCAATATTTTTTGTTATCTCTATATTTTGGAATTGTCTCTTCGACTTTCCAAAATAAAGTTCGACCTACATGTAATCCGAATAAGGATACATGCTCGTTCAGCCTAACTATAGCGAGGAGTCAAACAATGATGATTTTTAATGGTTCGTCGACTCCCCAGCCTCTTTATGTGCGTAATAACAACATTTACAAAAGGAATTGTGAAGCACCACGTTCCTTAGACACCATCCGTGTCACAGATCCAAGAGGTAGGACTGTGTTTAAATATATGTAACTGTTTCAAAAGTCACTTAATAAAATAACTTGCTATATTATAAAGATTTACTTTATTATTCACCACTTTATTTATTTTGTTATTCATTTTAAATTTATATATATATATGTAACTGTTTCAAAAGTCACTTGATAAAATAACTTGCTATATTATGAGGATTTACTTTATTATTCACTAACTACTTGATTTATTTTGTTATTCATTTTTAGTCCAGGTTGTCTTTAGCTACAGTCTTGTCGTCTGTACGACCGTTCTTCCATCCGTGATCTTTCAGTTTTCATCGGATTGCAATAATATTTGATGGCAGAATATTTAAGGAAAATTCTGTTTTAAACTGTAATCGGGGTACCGCGTATGTACCTCTTCTAAGCCAAAGGCTAGAAAATGAGCTAAAATTGCTCTTACCACATTAGAGATGATGCTCATGGCCTTGACAATGATCGAGGTCAAATCCACCTTTTTACTTTTTATGAAACGTCTTTTTGGATCAAAGAGTCCAAAATGAGCACAAACCTATACATAATGACCATCTTCCGATTTTTTAGATTAAAAAATAACGACCGAAAAGGCCAAGGTCCTCGAACTACTCTTATGTGACATCTTTTATGCCCAAAGGGTTGAAAATGATCTCACAATCCCTAACCGTTTTTCAGATAAGGGTCATCTCCCGGTTTTTCACCTTGAACAGGGGCGAGAAGGTCAACGTCACCGAACTGCCGAAGTAATGTCTTGTAGGACCAAAGGATCGAAACAGCTCAAAATCAGTCTTTCTGTAATGGTTTTCTAGAAAATAGTCAACTTGAGCGTCTTTGGAATTGCCTGTGACCGAAAAAGTCACGGTCACCGATTTACCCAGTATGTAAGGTCTTTTAAGACCAGAGGGTAGAAAATTAGCATAAAATCGTTCTATGTGTAATGCTTTTCGCGATAATGGTTAATTTCAGATTGCTAAGCTTAATCTTGATCTCTAGGCCAAAAAAGTAGCCTTCTGTGACGCTTTTTAAGTCGAGAATGTCAAAAATTGTTTGCAAAAAATGTTCCGTATCTAACCGCTTTCGAGGTAATAATCAACTTCCGATTATGGCCTTTACCATCACTGATCTACAAATTATATGAGTTCTTCTAGCATAAGGGTCGAAAGTCAGAACAACATTGCTCTATATCTAACCGGTTATGAGATATTGGTCGACTTCTGGTTTTGGGTCTTCACTATGACCGAGGTCACTATCACCGAAATACATCTTACGTAATATCTTGTTGGTCCAAAGAGTTGAAAAAAGTCCAAAATTATTTTCCGGCTTTTTACCTTCACCAGGACCTGGTAGGTCAATGTCACGTTTTCATACGTAATGCAAGCGGCTTAATATTACGTTCATGCGAACACGTATAATGGGCTCTGACCATAAATGTACAAGGATTAAGTGATATTTTGTGAATGCAAGGATGATTTTAGCATCGATGGATTAGGTAATAAATGTGAATATTATATTTTAAATTTTGTGCACTGAAGTGTCAGGATTTAGTAAAAATTAATGGATTCTAATAGAATATGTCTATATAAAGGTAACTTTAAAAGTTGATATAAGACTGACTGAAAGTTTTCGTCATAGACAATCAAGTAAATCGTTTCGTGTTGTCTGACATGAAATGTGAAATAAAAGGCTTCGGATAATTTCGTGTAGTCTTACATGATACATGAACGATACTCTGCATAAAACAAGTAATCGTAACGTGTACTGATTTATGAATACGCAGACATTCAATGCTGAATTGGTGTCGGATTTTATTTAAGGCCAAGCGAAGTGGATTGTTAGTGTTACGGAACAATAAGCTCAAATATGATGGACATTTTTAAATTTCTGTTGTTATTGTTCATTCTTTGTATTACTGCTGGCAATACTAATTTAGACTCAAAAATCGAAAAGGTGTAATCGAAAAGTTGAGACGATTGTAAACCATTCGAGAGCAAAGAAGTATATAAATCGGCATACCAGAGAAACACAGAATCTGACTGATGTACCCTCTTTTAGTTAGTCTAAAAGTAGACCTGTGCGGATATCGGACAGAAAACAGAATGCAGTTTCAAAGCAAAGTACTGCATCTGCTATGTTTTCAAACAATCTTGTTTATGTTGATCGCTTCGGCACTTTTTCTCCATGCGCTAAAATTGCTTCTTTAGATGAAATGCCAGGTCCATAAGAAATAAATCGCTATACATAAGGGATTTTATCACAGATCATAATATCGATATATTAGGTATTACCGAGTCATGGCTCAAGCCCGACGAAGACTACATTGCGGCTGAGGTAGTGCCTGACGGTTACAGTTTTTGTCCTGTTCCTCTGGACCCGGTGGAGGTGTAGTACTTGTATACAGATCAAAATTTGACAATTTTCAGTTTAAATCTTTTGGACAAATTAGCTGTTGTCTTAAAATAGGCAAAAGACATTCTTTGCTACTTTTGGTGTACAGACCATCATCAAATGCGATAAATAGTTTCACATACAATCAATTTGTTGTTGAATTCGAAGGACTAATTTGTGATTTATCGACATGAACAAGCGACTTAGTTATTTTTGGTGATTTCAATATTCATTTTGACTGTCTGGCTGATACTAAAGTTCGCAATTTTAACATACTGTTGGAATCTTATAATCTCTCACCCACGACGCTGGACACTGTCTGGATGGTGTAATAACAATTAAAAATGACATTCCCGAAGTCAATGATTTTCTACTTTACGAAACTGGTTTATCAGATCATGTTGCAATTATCTTCACGCTCACAGTTAGCCCTCCACCACCTGTCACTGAAACTGTCACGATCGATAAAGGATTCCAACTTAGAAGGTCTAAAAAGGGATATAGCATCAATTCGTATTCAAGGCGCTACTCTAAGCGAATCGCCGGATATTTACAGTGACTACCTGCGCTCTATCATTGATAAACACGCCCCTGTGAAAACACGAAATATCATTATAAGACCTCACACCGCTGGTATAGTTCGCATTTAAGGCAAGAAAAAGTGATTAGAGGTCTTCTCGAGCGAAAGTACGCCAAATCTGGCTCAGTAAGTGACAAAGCGGTATATAAGGAACAGTGCAATTATGTTAACTATCTTAACTATCTACCACTGTAAAAGAAATTGAAAATATTATATCAATCTCAAATTCTTCAACATGTGATTTAGATCCTATTTATACGGAACTTATCAAATTATGCAAGCACGAAATTTCTCCTGCTATAACTCAGATAGTGAACTTATCCCTTGAAGGGTCAGATGGTCCTGGTCATTCGTCCACTTTTGAAAAAGTCGTCTCTCGATCCGAACAATTTCAAAAATTTCAGACTGGCTTCAAAACTGCCCTTTCTTTGAAAAGTCATTGAAAAGGTAATTGCAAGGAGATTAGATGCTCACCTTCAAGAACATTCGCTGCTTAGTCAGAGACATCGGCATATAAGGTATATCACTCGTCGGAGACTGCTCTTTTACGAGTACATACGGATATTGCAAGGGCTCGCGAGTAGCGTAAGGTTGCTGTGCTTCTGTTATTAGATCTTACTGCAGCTTTCGACACCACATGCCACGACCGGCTGTTGAATCGACTTCACATTCGCTATGGAATACGAGATAAAGCACTAGCATAATTCAAATCATGCCTGACTAATAGATTCCAGAATGTTTCACTCTTTGGGGTTTTCTCGCAACTCTAAGAGTTGAAGACTAGTGTTCTGCAAGGTTCGGTCCTTGAACCTATCCTCTTTGCCTTGTACGTTGCCCCCTCGAAGATATCACCAGGAAGCATCAAATAGACAGCCACTTTTACGCGGATGACTCGCAACTTTACATGTCTTTTAGTCCGTCTAGCTCTTTACCAGAAACATAAGGTCACTCGAAAAGTGTGTTTCCTTCATTAAGCTTTGGATGTCAGAAAATTATTTAAATTAAACGATGATAAATCTGGTGTCATTCTCATTGGTTCAAGTACAAATATTAGAAAATGTGATAATGTTGTAGTGCGAGTTGGAGATGCGGATGTCAAATCGCAGCCACATGTTCGAAATTAAGGCGTCAAAACTTTAGTACATGCGCTGGTAACATCAGGACTGGATTATGCAAACAATTTACTTTTAGGAACTAACAAAACCTTCCCTATCAGGCTGCAAATTATCCAAAACTGCGCACCTCATATCACGAGCGAATCGACATTGCCATATATCTTCAATAATCAAAGGCTTCCCATCGCAAAAGAATTGAATTCAAAGTTCCAGTCATTGGTTATGACTGTGTTCATGGCACTGTTTGAGTGTATTTACGTGACTTCATAGATATTGCTAAAGTCGTGCTCTAAGGTCTACTCATGGTTTGAAATTAATTGTTTCGTTTACCAGAAGTACAGTATATGCCAAAAAATGTTTTGCAATTACCGAGCCAGCATTCTGGAATAACCTACCTACAGACATTAGGAACTGTTCTGATATAAATATTTTTATATCTTTTCTCAAAACCCACCTCTTCAGAAAAGCGTATACGTAATACATGCAATATTGTTTAATGTATTTCCGTGTTTTTATCCAAAACAATGTTTTACTTAATTTATCTATTTTTCAGTGGTATTTTATCTAAGTCATAATGTTAATTGTTGTTTTTAATGCGCTTAGAGCTATTTTTAGATGAAGCGTAATATAAATGTGTTGTCTTAATGATAATAATAATAATGCAATCAAGAAAGAGTTTTCTGGCAAAACCATTTTGAGGAAAAATACTTAGACCTCAATTTGACCTTGACTTTGAATGCCTAACCTCTCCGTGGAAAATGACACAACTACGATTTGTTCAAAGTAAAAATATGGGATTGCTTTTCTGTTTCTGCTCACCTCCAATTATATTGTATCAAACAAACTAAAAAATAAATAAAAACATGCAAGCTGTAATCTGTATGTAAATAAAATACAACAGGTGTAAATTTCAATGCAGGCATGACCAGTCGTTCTCGACAGAAAGGAAAGTTTTTGTTGCCCTAATAGTTACACTTTAAAAGCTGCATCAGTGTGAAACGTCTTCACGTGCCAGATAAGATTAATCATCTATGAGGGAACCATAACGGATAGCTCTATTCTACGATTGAATGTTGTAGCTTTCACCCAGTGAGTCGAAGTCAGTGAGTCACTTTTGCATGCTGTAGAGTGGTGGGGGAGGGGAGCGGCGGGCGGTGAATTAGAATACATTTCTATTATCCAAATCATAGATTTTAACCGTTAATCTAACTCGAATTTTGCAATTTGAACAGAATTAGAGAACGTTATTGTTGGAGGTGGTACAATCGACTATGCATACACGATTAATGGACAGTTCCCTGGGCCAACCATTGTTGTCTACGAGGGTCAGAAAGTCCGAATAAAAGTCAGAAATAAGCTTCTACAAGAAGGTAAATTGCATAGCACACTGCGAAGCACCATGCGGTGACAAAACCATACGAGCTGGTGGTTGAAATGCTGATGTGGTGACGTAATATCCTGATTTTATTTTTAGTTAAAATATTTACACTGTTGTTGTCATGTTGATGTAAAGCATACATTTTTAGGGCTGCGTAGCGTAACGTTTTCTATACTGAAAGGGCAGGCAATGCGGAATATGCACCGCAAAATACTCCTCCTTTGAAAGCGTGCTAAAAATCATAAAAGAAATTTACAGTACATTTACTTTGAATAAAAATCACTAATTAGATAGTCATTTCTTTGTATACGTGCTTAATGTGAAAGTTTGTGTAGTATGCTATATGAAGGATCTTTAAATATATAAATGTATCTGAACCTGCACATATTTGCCTTCTTATCAAATTATGAAGTATCACAGTTTTGTTTATATTGCTTCTTTAATATCGCTCCTACTGATGTGGATATTTTTGGCAATATCATATTGTTAGTCACTTTTTTTATTTATAAGCTTTTTTATGGAGTCACTTTCCTCTGATTACGGAAATACACATTTTAATACATGCTTCTACACTAACATAAGTATATAGTGCTATGAGGATGGCGTTATAGATTAAAAGGTAAACTTTTATATATCTGCATTATATCCCCTTTTCGCATAATTTTTAGATTCACACATTAGAAGCTAAAATTGATTCGAAGCTAAAATTATTCAGATTTAATAATGTTACGAAACGTTTTAAAATGTTACATTTGTAACATTGTGTACGTTTCAGGGATTGGGATACATTGGCATGGACTATCCCAGAAAGGTACTTTCTACATGGATGGTGTACCGTCAGTGACACAGTGCTCTATAGGGCCAGAAGACTCCTTTCTATACGAGTAATTACTGTTTTATAAAGGCTGTACAAAATTTCAGCTACTATAAGTGCTTTACGTTTACTGTAAGGATAATTCTGGTATTTGATGCAATAATTCTCAAATCAAACAGCCCAGCCCATTCAGGGATCTACAGTGAAATGTGTTTAACTCAGTAACTGACTATTTAAATACTTGTCAGAAACGGTATTTCCTTAGGCATTTTGTGGGTGATTCGGAGTTATTTGCCTGTAATTCCCCGTCCTAATGGTTCAATGTCACCTATATAACACAAAATACTACACACTTTAATCAATAATGCACTGTTATTATATCGTTATTATAATGTTATTAAGCTGCTATTGTACTGTTATAATGCCATCATAACAGTACATTACATTGTTACAGATTTAAGGCAGAACCTGTAGGTACACACTGGTACCACTCACATGAAGGTGCTCAACGATCAGACGGCATGTTTGGAGCTTTCGTTGTATTACCAAAACCAGGGAAGAACGAGGCACTACAACCCAATTTGGCATTTTCAAGTAGGAATAACGGTTAGCTAAATATACGAAAACTGTAGTTTTCGCCAAGGCCCAGAGCCTATCTCCTTTGCAGCGCCAAGATATATACTTTTGCTAAACATACACAGAGATACACAGAATATATATATATATATATATATATATATATATATATATATATATATATATATATATATATATATGTGTGTGTGTTTGTGTGTGTGTGCATGTTACTATGAATCTGCAACGTTAGTGACTTTGTCAAATCACTGAAATGTTTTTGTCAATCTCAGTTTAAGGAAAAGTAAGCATTTCAATGCACAGTCTTCAAAAATGTCTTTTTTCATAAACAACAATGACTCTCCGGTTGGCTATAACTTTAGAAAATACTGTAGAATAATAGATAAGTTGTTTTCTAGAACGCTGTTAATAGCGAAGTCCTAATATTCTCAAAGGATGTATCAAACAACTTTAAAATCATCAATCAAGACTATAACTGCAACAGATCATACTTCATATTTTAATGCAACATAATTACTCTCTCTCTCTCCCTTTCTCTCTCTCTCTTTATATATATATATATATATATATATATATATATATATATATATATATATATATATATATATATATATATATATATATATATATATAAAGAGTGATATAATTTTAGTTTCTTTCTCAATATTAAGTATAGAGAAATGAAATTGTTGTCAATCAGTTTCAAAACCAATGCTTCTCTATGACATTTATGACACTAATACACAATTCTGGTTTCAAAGAAAATAACACCTTGCACTTGTGGTTAAGTTTATTTTAGGATTTTAAGGCACGAGTATTTAGGCACGTGCAAAAGCACCAGTCTAAAATAAGGTAAAATAAATTGCAGCGAGCAAGCGTCGAAAAAATGACGCTAAATATACCACATACAATGATAGCAAGCACCTGTTATACTTCGTACCGGCATGGCTGTATCAACGATTGGTCGTCTTCATTGATATCGCCACGAGACAGATTTCGCAAGAGGCCACCCACGCCTTTGTTAGACTAACAACCGCACCGGTAGATAAACTGTGCTAAGCTGGTTGCTCAAGAAAAGAATAATGTCCCGGACAGCCTACATCGAACAATGCTGAACTAACAACTGTAGAACCAGCCATTTGGAAAATTGAGAAGTTGGAATGGCCATTAGCCTCGTACATCGCAAAGCTTCTGTTGTTTCCAATTGATGTTCGCCAATGTCCGCCAAGCGTTTGTTTAAAGTCGATTGATTAGGTGGAGGGAGTGCGATAGTGTGGGGTGATATTCTATTTAGTTGTAAATCGTCTCTGCTAGTCATCGATGGCATGTTGATCACAAGGCGTTATGCTGAAACAGTATTAGAGGGCGAAATCTTAGCTTACTTTGCAAACAATCGTAGATCAATTTTCACGCAGCGGCAATAGGTCTACAAAATGCAAGGATTATAATTGTGATATAATATACTAGCACAAATATATTAACTTTTATTTAGATTATAGATTTCCGTAATATCTAATTTTATTTTATTCTGAGAAATTTGCCGACTTATTGCATAGCATCGTAAGCATTTTAAAGCGGCAATATGTCACCAAAATGTTGCCATATTCATGACTGCACGAGAACGAGTAAATATATATATATATATATATATATATATATATATATATATATATATATATATATATATATATATATATCATTATGCGAATAAATTAGAGATGAGAACTAAAACTAAAGTGAGACCAGAGACCTCATCCAACCTGCCTCTAAGCGCCTTTCTTAACTTTCTGTCTTTGCTATTCACCCTCCAAGCTTAATCTTTTCTGCTGAAGACTAAGCGCTGTAAAAAGTTGATATTATATGAACAAACTACGTGGAAACATGCCTTAATATAACATAAGCAACAAAAAATTGAGTTTGTCTTAATGATAGCAAGTCACAAGTTAAAACGTAATATAACATCAACAATATACAAAACTGTTATGGTGAAAGGGAAATTTAGTTTCATTTTTTAAATTTTAAATAATGAAAGTTTGCAAAAACGAGATTGCTCTTTTTCGGCACGATTGGTAGTTTATGTTGCACTCACTTTCTAAAGGCAATGAACTCCCGGACTTTAAGGACGATTTTGTGATGTTTGTACAAGACTGGTATAATATGGAATCGAATCTTCTGTACACATCATTTTATCCGGGACTATGGAGGTATTTCAATCAGAGATACACCGATAACTCACCTTGCTATATGCCATCACAACAAATTGACGGTGCTGATATCGGTCCTTTACCTTACAACACTGGACTCATCAATGGCAAAGGTTGGAATAAACAATTAAATTTCAATTTCAATGCTTTTTAATGCATTTTCAATATTACATTACTTTTAATTAACAGGTACTTTATTATTTTGACTGTAAGAAACTTTTATTTCGTTATTTTAGTTTGTATTTTTTATGATAATTTTTGTTAAAACATCTGTGAATACCATTGATAAATATAACTGTAATGAAAACCTTCTATACTGATATTTATAATAAGCAGTAATTTATTACAAACAGAACTGAGAAATTAGTTTGCACTTGTTTCTGTAAAGGTGCAAACAACAATCTAAATCTGTATGAAGTGTTTGAAGTAAAATACGGAAATGAAAAGTTCTACCGTTTTCGTGTTCTTAATCCTGGTATGATGTACGCGTTCCGTATTGGAGTGGATCAGGTTAGTATGGTTTCAGAGAATGAAGGATTGTTGGTTTGATTAGAACCTTGATTTCGTTATCTCGTGGTAATGGGCTGAAATCAGAATGGTAAAGAGAGACTTGTTTTCTCTCCAAACAGACAAAGCAAGCAAATTGAGAGGGTTAAATAACTCTCGCGAATTACTGCTTGAGAATTCCCACCATCCCTTAATTAAGTCAAAATTAGAAAAATATTCTTCTGCTGATAACGAAACTATCTAAAAGTCAGTTTATCTAGCTAGAAATTATATTACTTATTATTTTTTGCTATATGTTATTTTTGGAAACACGAAATCAGAAGCATCTATATGGGATAGTCTTAACACACGGAAGTTCCCGTGTTACCTTTCAGTTGAATCAGCTTCAGTTACTGAATTATACAACTCCTATGTGATAAGTTAAAACAAGGTGTATGACGGTAAAATATACAAAAAATAACACAATGTACTGTTTTTTTAAATAACTTCTATTTATAGAACAAGTTCTGTTTATAGCACAAGCTGACAGTCTTCAATAGCGACGGTTTTGACTTTGAAAAACGAGAGGTAGATTTTGTAGTAGTAAGTTTAGCTGAAAGATACGACTTCTATATCAAAGCCGACCAACCTGTTGGTAACTACTGGATTCGTGCTCAAACCTTAGAGGTGCACTTATGTTAAAATACATAAAATATAAAAAATAATGTAAAATATATAAAATGTAAAAACAAAATTTGCCATAGGCCTTTATTCTATTGTTCTTCTTTTTTATTCTTGTTACGTAAGATAAATAACCATCAGTCCAATTTATCAACTGCTAAATGGAATTGTAACGTGGATATTGCAATATTTGATACGAAATAGAAGCTCGAGTAGAACAGAGTTATTGGGAAATTAGTCAGATAGAAAAATAGATTCTAAAATTATTCTTCAAAGCATCCAACTAGATATAGTTTAACCTAAATTTATGCATAAAACCTTGACATTTCTGTGTTTCTATGTATAACAGGTTTTAAATCTGTTTGCATTGTTAAGTAATTAGTTTTGGTTGTTATTACTGCTAACAGGAGTTGGAAACTCGTAGTACTTTTGCAATTCTACGATACGATGGAGCAAATGTACAGATTCCATCAACATCCCCAAGACGATGTTCCACGTTGGATCCATGCACGGTCCTTAATTGCCCATTCAGGTAGCTATAGTTCAAGTGAAGCGATCTTTAATTTAACAAAGTGAAAAAAATAGATTATTTGTTTCAGTATGGTTGACAAGTGACAAAATTTCTTGAAACATAAACTTAAATCACCTATTAGAATTTTAACAGAAACATCTTAAGGTTTCGACGTAAGGCAGGGAGCTATTGGTGTCTACATGACTATCACGTTTGGGTGGTTCTCCAGAATGACGGAAATATTGCCGAAAACATATTTAAATTTTAGATGAAGCGAGAGATAAAGTCTTGTGGAAGTAAAGACGGTAAACATCTCAAAGATGTAGTACCTTGTTTTGGCGATGTCCAACAAATTTTCAGAATTATTTACCATAAATTAATCTTTTCTATGTCCGTGTATGGATTTAATCACAACGTATTTAAACTTTAGTTTGGAGTAGAAAACTTAACCGCCTACCTGTTTATTACACATTTGTTATTTGTCAAGCCTTAGTGAAGATATTGGAGTCAAAAATTCTTTGAAATTGTTTAGGGTGAGGTAGCATACTTCAAATGAAGTGCTTTGACATAATGTTATATGATAAGAATGCTCCTAACATGCCTTTATTTTGATTGCTCATTGGTTTACCATCCTTAGAGTGCAGTAAGCTCCAAAAAGTACTTCAGAATATATCTTGTCCATCATTACAGACAATAACAGGATGGACAGTAGCTCACATCAACGAAAGTTCTATTATATCATTGAGGAAAGGCGACTTTGCAAAATTTGATCATTTTTTTCGGCGCAGTAGCATCTATTTCAAATTGTAATTTTAATGTAAAGGGTGTTATAAAAAGTTCTAATATGTGCCTTTATCTGATGATTATTTCCCTCTAGATTAGGTTGGTAGTAGTAGGCTTCAGAAGAAACTTCACTGTTGGTAGTTATCGACGATACAGAATTTTATGAAATATACATTTGCATTGTTTATTAAGGATATCAAAGATCTCATAGTGGTTTATGACGACTTTGTATTTATGATTGCATTCCTGATTAGCCCCTAAATAAGTTCAGTAGTGACTTATAAAAAAATGAAATATATCCTATCGACCTGTGATAACAGCACAAGATGTTCTTTGAGGCATTGTCCATCAAACTCAACAGACGCCGGAAATAGTTCTGCTCTTGAAAGAATCTCTTATATTTCCATGTCATAAGTATTCGTGAGCTGGGTAAATTATTCATTGACAATCTTATTATATGTTTCAAACCTTCACTTTGTAATGAAAAAAAATGAATGTGTAGTTTAGACCTGTTTTAGAGAGTATGCTGCGAGAAAGACCAATCGTGGTGACTTTATAACTGTTGCAGAGCTTACCCTGCCGGAATGAACATGAACTGCATTAATGTCGGCGATCTGAAATCGCAGGAAGATCGCCTTCCTGATGACATAGATGACGAGCGTTTCTTAATGTTCCACTTTGCACGTGAGTTGGCACAATATATGTTTTCACTAGAGATGGATAAATATCTTAGTGTGCCAGGCATCGTTTATTTATCAACACTATTCAAACGAGATTTTTTATTAATTGTGCAACTGTTTTCTATATGTCATCAATGTACTAATACTATTAGTATTATTGCTATTATTTGTATTTGTATTAGTATTTTGTCAACCTCTTCCAACAATAAGTGAAATAAGTGGCATAATATCAAAGCATTGTCGATTTATTTTTCAATATAACTGGCACACAGCTGCGGAAGATGACCCAAGTCGAGGACGGTCTTCGGTTAATGGTATTATGTTTGAAACACCCTCCCTCAACATTGAGGATTTTGCGACTACAAAATACATCAACAGGTGTGACCCAAAATCTTGCAAGCAGAAACCATGCAAATGTACTCATGTCCAGCAGCTGAAGAAAGACCAGTGGGTGCAGCTGGTACTCATAAGCCACACTAAAGGGCAAAGTAAGTTGATAGAAACATGCAAAAAGAACTATAGGCTTAGTTTTTCCTATTGTTGTGGGTTTCAGTGACACACCGCTGAGATAAGTTAAATACCTTATTGAAACATGTGATAATGAAGTGAATATGTAAAATTTGCTTCAGTGGATAACAAAGACATTGGAGCGGCGCACCCTGTCCACCTCCACGGCCATCACTTCTGGGTGATCAAAGTTGGATATCCTATCTATGATGACAATAACAAGTATGAGTGTAAAATGCCTAATCAATTTTAGCAACATTAGCAAGAAAGTAGAAACTGGTTTTGAGTCAACTTTTAGTAAGATTCTGCTGTTGTTTCTTGTACTAATCAATTAACCAAAAGAAAGAGGCTACTTTAGAAAACTTAACTGAACCTTAAGCACTTAATTTAAACATGAAATATACTTTTCTTAAGCTCTTTTGCAACATGTATGGCTTTCACAAAAGCATGAAATCATAATGGATCTTATTCTGCAATAAATATTTTAGTAGTTAACATGAAACTGCAAAATCTCTTTAGAGTGAACTATTTTATGCATTAAAGTAAAACAACTGTCTGTAATAGTATTGAATACAAAACTTATCATTTAGAAAATAATTCATGGTTATGCAACGTTTCATTGAGAATGATAAAAACAAGAGCAAACTGCACCTTTATTTTCTGAAAATATCTTTCTAAAAGAATTGCTAATTAAGTAATATCGTAAAACTCTGACGTATCTGAATTCTTTGTGCAAAAAAGTATAGAGCTATTATTGTGAATATTAAACGGTTGAATGAACAAACCGAGTAAAATGTGGTTTATGCTGCACCAAAAAATGAGTAGGAAGTACCTGTATTTACTTGTTCCCTTGTGGAGTCTTACTGTTAATGAAATAAATGATTTTTCAAATTCTTCAGTAAGATTATGGACCCATGTATGCCATAACAAAAGCAGCAACAAAGAACGGTTTTGTGAATTGAGTGCCCTAAAGGGAAATGCATCTGCAAGAGGCAAATATGTCTGTTTTGTTTTGAAAGGATACTGGACAGGACACCCGACGTTGAATGCATTGAAAGTGATACCCAGTTTTGCCGCTTCCCACGTTGGACTAATCCCTCGTGGTCTGGCGGTAAAGCTCCAGGCCTAAAACTAAAGAAGGCTATATTGAAAGATACAGTGCAGATTCCCACAGGAGGATATGTGGTTATCCGTTTCAAGACCGACAATCCAGGTTTCATAATCTTTAGTTGCATCTTTGAAATAACATTTACTTATGATAGAAAAAGTCATTGTAAAATATTCTTACCCCGCAAATTATGGTATAATTGTTTTCCAAAATTATAGCAAAAGAACAAAAGTTGTTAGAAATAGAATCTTTCTTAGCTGCAGAGACTTGATCCATATCCGAAATGTATGCTGTTTAATGTAATTAATCATGAAAGAGCTATATCTGGAGACAATTTATATTTACGATTTAACTATGAAAAGAGTTACCATAAATGTCCAACCATGTTTAGGCTACGCTGTTATCTATGCAAAGAAACGAAATAGTTATCAAGTTGAATAGCTCGTCTTTAATGTGGTTATCAAAAATGTAATTTCCCAGGTCGATGGATGATGCATTGTCATATGGAGCTACACCAGATTGAAGGAATGGCCCTTATTATCCAAGAGGGAACTGACAAGCAGATACCAGAATATCCAGAAAATTTTCCAAAGTGTGGAACCTACAATGGGCAAAAATCGAGGCAAAATCGAGCCAAAGAAAATGACAGAAGTACAAGTGGGGCTCTCACGTCACTTCGCTTGGACTGGTTGATCTTGATGGCATCACTGATGACGCCACGTTTTTAATAATGTAAGAGAAAGAAAATGAACAAAAGCTATCAATAGTTATGTATCTGAACATGCTCAAAACTATATTTTAAGTAAACCAATCATGGTAGACTATACCCACGCCATCTGCGTACCAACTAATCAAAATAAAGCATACTTAAGCACCCTATCTTCTATTCAGTAGTACTCCTCAAATGTTACACAGCTAGTTGAATTGGGTAAATAGGTTTATTTTTGTGTGCTAAATGAATTAATATTAAAAATACCCACACTAAATGATGGCGTGATTTCCAAGTTTAAGATTTTGTCATCAAAGCATGATTATTGTGTATAGTTGTGCAGATCACTATTATATAATAAATAAATAGATATTAGCATATGCGTTGTTTATTCTAATGTCTATTTATTCAATGTCTAATGCTTAAAACACTTACTATTGTCTTTCTCACAAGGGTGATGTTAGTGGGCTTAAAAACTATGAAATCCTGAAGAAAGACGGACGGTTCCAAGTTGTGTAACATCAGATAAAATCGAGATGCATATAGCATTCAACAACCAGTTAAATATAAATTTAAGCAAGATAACGTTGATACTTGGGGTATTGATGATCTATAGGATATGGATTTGGCTGATGTGAGTAACATAGCCAAGCACAATGATTGTGTATGATATATCTTCTTTTTTGTTTTTGATTCGTTTTTTCATAACCAAGGAACCGAAGTGAAACAAAAGACAACTTCACAGAACGCATGGTTTACACATTAAAATCATAATGTATAGATATTCTTTTACAAAAGGAGACATGCTCAGCAAAATACTTCACGAACTACTGTAACCTGGCGGCTCAATTTACATAGTGTTTTCGCGTTGTGTATTTTTCTTTCCTTTTGTTATTATTTCCGTATTTTTCGCGTTGTATGTTAAAGTTTCAAATAAAACAAGCTCTCTGAAGTTTATGATTTTTCTTATATTTTCAAATATGCATCACCACGAAATAATAAAAAGACAAAGTTATCTAGGCGTGAACCAAACGAGAACCAAGCGAGAACTGATCCGAAAACGAGAGCTGAGGAGCTTCTGCATTATTTAAATATTTCAAAAGACACCCAAAATTTTAACGCGCTGTTGTTTTTCTCCCACCCATAGTTTTACGACCATCCTTAACAAAAATTTAATAGTTCCTGACCGGTCAACCCCAGTAAACACAAAACAGCTAAAACCAAGGCAGATATATGGCTTCCAAAATATACGCAACAAGGCCACACAATAACAGATCCCGATTTTAACGTGGAAGATCACAGGACGTTATTAACCCAATAAATTTACTTAATGCGTAGACCGAAAAAATTGACCATCCATATCATTACACTGCACCAATAGTCCTCCGTCCACAACGAAAGGCGTGGCTCCAAAGTGATTAAAAAGCGTTTAACAAATTGAGTTACAGGCTTCGAAAAGTGTGCATCGATACAAAAAAGCAAAGTCAAAGAAGAGAAAAAAGCTGTGTCACAGCAAAAACTCATATCCTGTAAGTTTGAAGTTGGCATTTATCATTTAATGTATCCATTTCAATGTGACTATCAGTAAAAATAGACTAAAAAGTATTCAAAATCAAGAAGAGATTTTGACATAGAGGCATTGACATATATCATCTACAAGATTATGAAGCTACATCTATCGAAGGAAACTTTTACCAGAAATTCATCAAAAGTCCTGACGATATTTTGAAAACTGGAAAAAAGTTTTGAGAGAACGGAAATGTAATTGAGTAAGCGAACTTCTTGTGAAATGGAGGAGTGCCCGAGATATTCCAAGCTGGACCAAAGAGTCAGATATTCAATATGTCAAACAGAAGTGTAACTTAAAATATTCTTCAGTTATGCATAAACAATCAAAGGCGTTACCTCGTGTATTTTTATCAAATTTGTTGGATCGTAAACAAGAAACCATGATTTAAAAAGACACTATTTATTACAAATTATTTGAAAAAAAATACGAAATTTCACCGGCGACGCAGCCGCCACCTCAAATTACACCACTGCCGCCGCCACAACATTTGCATATTCAGGAAACTTTTAATTTAAGCTCCCATTTCCATGTCAATTGCTCAGTCAGCTATGTCGGATAAACCTACTAAGAGTTTCTCTGAAATGCAGAATATATGATTACATCACCATCTAAAATCTAAAATCTTATGGGTTTAAAAGAAATGACAACCAATGTTTACTGAAACTTGTCCTGTTATCAGAGTTTTCCAAAATCTTTAGTATCATTAACATCAAAATAGGACATTAGGTTTGCAAAAACAAAATATTGACTGGTTTAAGACATCCAGTGATCAAGGCCAAATATCTGTACTCACTAGAAAAATGTATCCTGATAACTGCTAATATTTCATGCAAAAGCTTAAGACAAGTCGGGATATCTGTTTGTTGGTTTAAAACCAAAAACACCAGATAAATTTTATCTAAGAGCCAATATATTACCAGCAAACAACAAAAATGTTGTTAAAAACAAATTTCTTCAGTTCAAATCTGAATCTGTTCTACACATGTTGTCTGAAATATGCTTAACACGACTTAACAGAATTCCATGGTGTCTGATCCCCGAGGACTCTAGTTCTACAGCATTACCTGTCAGTCCATGCGAAACTCAGAACCAATACAAAGTTGGCGCCATCCGTAGACTCTACGGCATCCCTAAACCTTGCCATATCTTTATAATACAGCTGGAATTACAGTGTGTTTCTTTAGCATGCTGCACATAGTTCAAAAGGACACTGAACATGCCAGGTTATTAGCCTCGCAACAATTGTCTTTGGAAAGCGGAAACTTATTTCTGAAGTGTCCTCATGGAGAAGGTGTTTGGAATCCTCAGATTATTTATTTGTAGTGGCATGATATGTGGTAGCGGTGTGAAAATGTGTTAGGGTCAATTCAAAAAGAGTTTTGCGCATATTTGAAATATCAACAGCATAATAAATACTAACAGTAAAAATTTAATGAAAAGCAGCTCAGGAAAATATTTCAATACGTCTGGTTACTGTGCGAAATACTAACAATAGATTGTGTAAATTTTTTTCGCTTTTTCAAACAGGTTTTTTTCGAATTTGAAAATGAAAGTAATTGTTGGTATCCAACTGTTCCTCGTTTGACAAAGATGGATACTAGGCGAGCAAAGGCTTGATTTTATAAGCTGCTGGTTGTGTCTTAGCATATAAATATATGTAAAGTAATAGAGATTGCAGAAAACTGCTAAATATTGAATATTTGTTTATGTGCAATGTTATTGGAATTGAACAGGCAACATGAGTGATATTTTGTAAACTATGCGACTCACACAGTCTGACTTTACAAGAGAATTACGCGACGTCAGAATGCGATTTTAGGTTTTTATTACTGTATGCGGAAGAAATCACATGGAAACACGACTTCTTTTTTTACGTAACTACAGTCGATTATTGGCCTCGAATAAGTACGGTTTCACTTTGTAGTCTAAACAATTTTTAATTAATGCTAAAGCAAAAGTAATCAATTGGCTAAATGCAGGGTGTAAACTCTGTTCAGTCGATAATAACAAGGGTGCTATAATATTTAGCAATAGCAGTGAAAACAATTATTGATTGTTGTATCGCTATAATTTCATTTTGCCGATAGATTTTTTAGTATTCCTAGCTTGCTAACAGATGCCAGTGGGTAACAAAGTGTTCAGTGTTTTTTGCCTAGTGTATGTTTTTTATTTCCACATTTCCATTTTACCCACCAGCACAGAAACGAAACCTTAAGATTCAGGGTGTCACGCATACCAGTAAAACGGTAAAAATATTTTTAATATTAACCTGCAAAAAGCGTAGATATGAATATTTAATTAGATAATCAAGGTTAATAGTCCCCGGGGATTGCAATGACAGTGTCGTATTAGCTGTGGTTAAAAAAAGGATCTTTAAATAATGCAATAGTAAGTAAAATGATAACAAGTGAAATCACAAAATAAAGCAGTTTCAGGGTACGGTGCTGTATTTTGCTTCAAAGATATTTGGCTTAGTAGCACATGGGTATAACCAATGGTATTAGTCATCGTTACAACGATGGCATTATTGATTCATATGATAACGCATTTATGTCACATTTTCACATTTTCACGGACGGGAAATAAAACACCATTGCTGTTTCTTAATTTATTTCCTATCCTGCCTCGCAATGTGGACTGCAATAAACAATAACAAATATTTGAACACATTGCCACAAAATTAATGCCAAAATACCGATAATTAACAGATAAATCGAACCAATATTTAATATAAATTACTCATGAAATATTTCTGACATAAAAACTTTTCATTTATTATAGCTAATTATAATCAAGCTCTTACCAATTGTGGCGGACTTTAAACTTCAGGCTAAACCCATCTGTCCAGTATGACTGACTTTTACAGACTGACCAAACACGTGAAGAAATAACGAATTTGAGACGACATGGTCCGTTGATCAGAACACGTGTCATAGACCAATCACAGGGGATCACCTGACTAACATATGTTTCAAATTTAGGGACCATATAAAGATTAAGTGTACCATCTCAAAAAAAACTAACACCAAGTCCGCTACATGGCTCCCCAAATTACGCAGCAATTTGACGAATGAACCTTGCACGTCATGTAACTTCACATTAATACACATGAAACGAGTCTACAAACTCTCTACTACGCATATCACTGTCAGAACCTTAATGTGTCAAACTTCTAGTGAAAACATCAATATATATATATTGTCATGTTTAAGCATTCAATACGTTTAATAACGAAATCTTCGGCGGGGAATCTACCCCATGTTCTCCACAAGAACTAGCTTCGTCACTGGTCTAACAAGATACTTGACCTTACCAAAGCGTTTGCCTTCACTATCTAGATTCCTGTCACCGACTGCAAGTGTGACACTTCTCACAAAGCCATCAGATGACTTGTTAACCTCATGGACCTTCCCTAAAGACCACAAATTCCTTGGTACACAATCGTCTCGAATTAAGACTATGTCTCCAACAACGATATTTCGCCGCTGACGTGTCCACTTTGATCTACTTTGCAAGTAGTGGACATACTCCTGTTTTTCAACGAGACCAAAACTGATCAACGAGGTATTGTACCCTCCTCCAGCGCTTTACCGAATAGACATCGTCACTTTGGAATTCACTCGGAGAAGAGACAACTACTTTCGTTTTTCCTGTTAGAAGGTGATTTGGAGTGAGTGGCTCCAAGAAGTTTGGATCACTTAAGGACTCCAGCGTAAGAGGTCTGCTATTCAAAACAGCAGATACTTCTGTCATGAAGGTATGAAGTGACTCATCATCCAAGTGAGAACCGTGTTGGTGCATAAGGGAGGCTAGAAAACTTTGAACAGAACGAATGAGGCGCTCCCATGCTCCAGACATGTGGGAGGCTGCAGGTGGATTCATCTGAAATTCGAATATGCAGTTATTCTCAAACAAGAAGGGCTCTTGGATGTTCTTGAACTGTTCCTTCAACTCTTTGGCAGCCCCAACAAAATTGGTGCCTTGGTCACATCTGAGGAGTGAGAAAGGTCCGCGAATCGCTATAAATCGTCGGAGTGCATTAATAAACGAGCTGGTTGTCAGCGAGTTGACCACTTCAATATGTACAGAACGCGACGAAAGACATGTAAATATGCAACCCCATCGCTTCATCTCTCTTCGCCCCGACTTCACAGTAAAAGGGCCAAACAAGTCCACACCACAGTGGGTGAAGGGTGCACTAGGTTGCACACGGTCTGCAGGCAAATCAGCCATCTTCTGATGGGCAGCTTCTGCTCTCAGCCTCCTGCAGATCGCGCAATGATAGATAAACCGAGTAACCAAACCACGGCAACCAACTATCCAAAATCCCTTAGACCGCACGGCATTTAAAGTCATGCCTTTCCCTTGATGCAATACTGAATCATGGCAGTAGCCAATGATCAGTTTCGTAATGTGACTAGACTTCGGCACCACAACAGGGTGTATAGTCGACACAGGTAGGGTTGACTTCCTCAGACGTCCTCCGACTTTCAGCAAACCATCCTCTAGAAAACAGTCCAAAGCATTTAATGGACTTCACTGGCTCCGACTTTGAGATGGCTTCGATCTCATCTTGAAAGAACGAGCTCTGAGTTAACTTCAGTATTTTGTGCTCTGCTAATTGTAAGCTTTGAAGATTAACTGAATCGTAGACTGAGACAGTACTTCTGGTTGCCCTTCGCTTTTTCTGCCTTAGGGCGTCCTTCCACAGCAGAATCAAAGCCAGTACTCTTTTTAGTCTGCGCCAGCTTGATATGTGAGAGAACCGTTCGAGCTCAAATTCCTTTGAAGTTGTGACGAATGGCAGTACCTCCTTGACTTCAGGATCATCGTTACTTATCTCTTTGTTTGCACCAAAAGATGACAAACCTGGTTGCCAAAGAAAGTCTGGTCCTAAAAACCATCTGGAGTCGCACAAATCCTTAACTAGGCAACCACGTGATGCTATATCTGCAATGTTTACTGTACCAGGGATGTAATGCCATTGATCCGTGTTGGTCTGTGAACGTATAAAACCAACTCTGTTGGAGACGAACACATGAAACCGTTTGGAGGTATTGCCTATGTACCCCAGTACAACTTGGCTGTCCGTCCAAAACACATGCCTGATATCCTGATATTCAAGCTCCCTTTCGATCGTTTTTGCCATTTTAACAGCTAGCACCGCTGCCGTTAGCTCCAGCCTGGGAACAGTCACAGGCTTAATCGGAGCAACTCTTGATTTCCCCATAGCCAGAGAAACATGCAGATTTCCACTGCTGTCAACAAGACGTAGATAACTGCAGCACCCATATCCTACCACAGAGGCATCGCAAAAATGATGCAGTTGTACCTCAGCTATGTGGAAACTCTGTGGGCGAAAACAACGAGGTACTGTTACCTCTTTAAGGTCCGCAAAACTATCTAACCACTGTCCCCATTGGTACTTGAGATCTTCAGGGATTTCCTCATCCCATCTTGCTCCGGAAATACACAGGTTCTGAAGGATTCGTTTTCCCATCAAAGAGTAGGGTGCAATAAAACCCATTGGATCATAGAGAGCGGATACTACAGATAATAACCCTCTTCGAGTCGTGGGGCGGTGCTTAAGCTCGACTCGAAACTTCAGCGCGTCCAGATGGATATTCCATTGAACACCCAATGTACGCTCTAGAGGCGAATTTTCAAACCGTAGGTCAACATTAGCTTGGTTTGACCTTCTCTCCGGTGTAATAGAATCCAGGACCTCGGCCGAATTTGACACGAAGTTATGCAGCGTCAAACTTGCCTTCCCGCACATGTCTGACGTTTTGCGAATAAGTTCAATCGCCTGCTTGGGTTCAGTAATGCTCTTGATCCCATCATCTACATAGAAGTTGTGTCGCAAGAAATTACTTGCTGCTGAGCCGTACTTATGCTCGAAGTCATCTGCTACTTGCTTTAGGCTGAAGTTGCTAAATGAAAGATCCCGTCCGTCAAACTTGCCTCCCCGCACATGTCTGACGTTTTGCGAATAAGTTCAATCGCCTGCTTGGGTTCAGTAACGCTCTTGATCCCATCATCTACATAGAAGTTGTGTCGCAAGAAATTACTTGCTGCTGAGCCGTACTTATGCTCGAAGTCATCTGCTACTTGCTTTAGGCCGAAGTTGCTACATGAAGGTGAGGATCGAAGTCCGAACGTATGCACACACATAACATACACACATGGCTCCTTTGATGTATCGCCACAAGGCCACCAAAGGAAACATATGTAGAAACGGTCCTTTTCTGGTACTTTAAATTGATAAAACATTTTTTGAATGTCACATCCAAAGGCTACCGTTTCCTGTCGAAACCTCAACAGTACGCCGAGAAGCGGGTTTGTTAGGTTTGGATCTTGCAGCAAGAGATCATTGAGCGATACTCCTTTAAACTTGGAGCTGCAGTCAAACACAACCCTCAACTTGTTGGCAGTATGAACCCCATGGTGGGGAAGATACCAAACTACTTTATCCAGATCAGAAGGTGGAACAAGGGTTGCGTAATTCTTATCCAGCATTTCAGTCATGAACTCTGTGTACTTTTGCTTGAGTTCTGGTTGACGATCAAACCGCCGCTTAAGACATCTGAGCCTTCCCTCCGCTACCCGACGATTGTTAGGTAAATTGGGTTCTGCACGAAACGGGAGAGGCATAACGTAGTGATTACCCGAGTCTCTAAAGATGTTTGATTTCATCAATTCCAAAAACCGTGCGTCTTCTTGTGACAGTCCGACGCCTTCTGAGACGTCCTTAAAATCGGACTCAAGGACTTCTAAAATGTCACGAGGTGGCGCGACCACCGAAGCACAGGTGCGAAAGGCAATTTGATTGACCTTATCCCTACCTACATCGTAGGCCATAACTCTGTGACTGAAACCATGACTGTTTGGAGAACCACAGTAAACCATGCCAAATACCCCAGCCCAAATCTGTTCGTTGGGCAAAGGGCCCGTGTTTGGTTGTAATAACTTCTCTTGGGATGAGCGCTCGGCTACAATTGTATCCTATAAGCAGACCAATTTCCGCGAAATCAGATACGGGCATAAGTTTGGACTGCATCTTCTTCAAATGAGGCCACTTCTCGCACATTGACGCCGTTGGTATATGTGACCTGTTTGTGGGCATAATCGGCCTTGAACACGAGTCCGGCAGGCGAATTTTCTTCTGAGAGTTAAATCCTCTCACCACAAATCCACCGACTCGTTTGGATTGAACGCGTTTATCTTCGGCAAAAATAGTAGACAAAGAAAGCTCAACATCAAGCCCATCAACACCTATATTCTTTCTGGTGTCCTCAAGAATAAAGGAGGTGTCTGATTGGGTGTCTAAAAGGGCATAGACCAGACTTCCTTGTTGGGCTGTGATGTATGTGATAGATAAACTGGGACAATCATCGAGCTCAAGCAATTGTCGCCTTTGCAGGTGGCGTTTGAGTATGATTGAGCTAATGTCCTTTCATTGGAGTCGGCAATTTCAGACTGAGACGGTAAAAACTCTTGAGCAGTGGGACACAAGTTAGAAGCTTCAGTACTCAACACTGATGTACCTTTACGAGCCTCTTGGTAGGCAACTACACAGTCATGCAAGCAAGTTGGGTGATTCTTGCTGCAAGTTGAGCACTTTGACTTCGTGTTGCATTTCTTAAAAATGTGTCCCGGAGAAAGACAGCCTCTACATAATTTGAGCTTCAAAACAAGGGCGTCTTTTTCCTTCACAGACAGCTTGTCAAATTTAAAGCATTTCCCTATCATGTGACCAAGTTTTGAGCAATAAACACACGTGATTTTATCACTCTTTGTTGCGTGAGAAGTAGATTTCCTCGGCCCACTATGAAGACTTGGAGGACCTGCCTTAGAGCTACTGTCCTTCGGCTTTGAGCTATCACCAGAATGCAAGTTCGTGAACGGTTCGTTCGCGATTTCGGCTTCTTTGAGGAGAAAGTCAACAAACATTCCAAAAGACGGAAAAGAGGATGTTTCTTCCTGGTGAGCAGCCACCTTTCTTCTCCATCGCTGAACTAGCCAATCCGGTAATTTGTGCAACAGACGCCTGTTCTCTCTAGGATCATCTAAGAACTGGAGACCTGGAATGGTCTTCATACACGATCGGCATTGATGCAGGTAATCTGCAAAATGCCTTAGGCTTGCAGAATCCCTACTCTGTATTCTTGGTAAATTATCTATCTTGTCGCGCATTTTTTCACCAAGAATAAATGTGTTTCCAAAGCGAGAGAACTAAAGGCGTTTGTAAAAGCGCTGGGAGAATCCACAAGAAAAGCATTCGATGCACATTTTCGCCTCGCCAGCCGTATACCTAGCCAAGTAAGGTAACCTCTCCTCTTCCGGTATACCCCGACTAGAAATCAACGTCTGGAAAGATTTTCTCCAAACTGGGTACATCAAAACGTCACCCGTAAATATTTCAGGCTCTGGAGGAGGTAGCCTAGCTAATGACAATAGGCTGCACAAAGTACCAAGCAGTTCCTTTGTGCCAACGTCCGATAGCTCAGTCGATCCTTCATCTTTTACAGCCTTGTCGAGTAAACGCTTAATCTTTGCGTTTAATTCCTTCAAGAGGTCATCTGTTTCCTCTTCAAGACGGCTAAAGGTTGCCAGATGTGCTACCAAAAGAGTACCTTCTTCGTAGAACTTTGCATACAGATAAGTGTATTCATCAAGTTGCTCTGTCAACTTATTTCGAACCGACTGAAGGTGTGCAACATCACCAACATCCACTAAGATAGCATGTCGTACAGCCTGCTTGAGAGAGCGACTTGCTACCTCAAACTCTTTGATAGCCCGAGAATCTGCCTTTTCATCTCGCTCTTGTTGAGCAGAAGCATCATCTTGCTTCTTACTCTCCTCTTTAATAGAGGTTTCCATTGTTAAACTCTCTAACAGCTAAACTCAAGATGATAAGTTTGTATTACTGACACTGGATCACTAGAAGAATAAGAACGTCATAAATTTAACCTTAACGTTTGTTAAACTACTCTGCAAACTTAGCAGTAAATAAGGAAAACCTAGCAGTAAACTTAAATAAGAGCAGGGAGCCAACCATCCATGAACACAACACATGGCCACCAAGAGTTCCAAAGAATGCCTCCATGTAAACTAAAACCAGAGAGGAGAGGTGAAAATATAATTCATCGCTAAACTGAAACCGATTAACCTGATGGCAACTGAAAACCTGGTATCATTTGATCAAATGCATTGTTTCAATCTGAAACTGAACTCACCAAGTTCAACCCGAGATTACTCAAGGCCGGGACCAAAGGCTACACGAAGCCAAACACTGAAACTATACCAAGCCATAACCAGAGGCTACTACAAGCCAGATCAAAGACCTTAATAAGTCAGAACCATAGGCTTTGAGAAGTCAGTACCAGAGGCTATACCAAGCCAAACAAACTCTTGAACAAGCCATAACCGTAGGCTTTACTAAGCCAGCTAAACCAACTGACTTGCTAGACAAACTGGTCCAGTCATTGGCACTAAACCAGGAGAAGTTTAGCATAAGCTGTCATGCATTAAATAAATGCAAAAACCAGCCTTTTAGGCCAAAACAGGAGCCACCATGGCTAAAGCTATACTGAGGAACAGAGCAAAAAGCACTGTAGAAACTAGCAGCACCGTATCTGAAAACCTAAAGCTCAGGTACAATCTTTGACTTTACACAGTAAAACCGTATAAAAAGACTGGACATGAAAAGAAGATGAAGTTGCTTGGGAAAATGTTTTTGTGAAGTAAAAGTGAGAAAAAACAAATGATAAATATGTGTCCAAAAATGATTAATTATATTGTATTATATTACACTATTGTTAATTTAAATGGTTAAAATTTGTATGTATTTGTGTTTTAATTATTTAACCAGAGGAATGTATTGTTTAAATCTGATAAAACAATACTAGGCCATCTGGCTTATTATTAAGCAAAATTTTAGTCCAGAGGAATATATTGTTGACAACAAATTCAACAATCATAAGACCATCTGGTTGTTGATGATAAATAAATCCTTTTGTTTTTTTTTCATAAAGTTAAAAAATAGTAAGTATTCCTATGCAATTTTAAACCGTCAAGATATGCGTAGTAGACCCTATTTTTACAATGAATACATTTTAGCAATACCAAATAATGTACTTCTACCAGCACACTTGCACTCCTTAGACAGAAATTGTGTCCTTTTTTAACTCATAGGAGTGTATGTTTACTAAACGGAAATTCGCTCTAGTTGAATGATGACACAATGAAATAATCAAATACACTAAATTCTATTCCCAAACAACCGTAAAGATTTTCAAGCACCCGAGAACCTTTTTATCATGCATTTAACAATTTAAATAAACACTGAGCAGTTAATTTGCATCGAAAACGGGCTGTTTGATAAATACTCAACCAAATAACACACAAATTGGTTTCCTCAAATAACTCACTCGGCACGAAAAATGAAATAGAAAATAAGCTTGTTCAGACAACGAGGAATTGAACCGGGCCGGGAGTGTGGGAGAGGGGAGATTAGGAAGGGGTGGTCAAGTACTCTCATTTTACCCCTACTAAAGGACTAAACAATACATGTTTTTTTTAAGTTGGGCAGAGCTGTTCCAGTACTCGCCTTTCTTTTTTTAGTGAAATATCAACGAACGAAACGAACGGGAAAGAGGGAGAGGACAGAGGGAGGGGGCGCCGGGGGAGGGGGGATCAGAGCAGCAACCCTTTTATTTATTTGCCATCAAATACACGTAGACCTTCTTTATGGTTTTTCCAAAAACAGAACATGCTTAACATCATCAAAATAGTTTTAAACTCTGTCATTGTGATTGAATAATTCCAAATGGATTACGACCACAGACACAGCATAAATAGCATTGTACAAGTAGTTTTTAAATTTTCACTTCAGTGCGATCAAAGACTCTCACATTTAGATGCTATATACGAAACCCATTTAATCAAGCTCACAACCAAAGTCGCATATAAAGCGAAACAGCTTTAAGGCTCACATATAAAGCGAAACACGTTTTTACAGTGTTTTCACCGAGTACTGCCTGCGATCAATGCCAAGGCCATTTGACAAGTACACAGAGGAAAATATACACAAGAAAACACCGGCGTAAATAAAACGATTAAGACAGCCTTTGAGGATAAGATTTTCTAAATATGTTGGGTTTGTTTGAAAATATAATATACGTTTTAAGATCTGATCAATTTTGAAGGGTGTATTTAAAATAACAACGTTAAAATCGTAATTTAAAGATGGGATACATATAGCGCTGTTTCCTGGCCGATAAACAGGTGAGAAAGGATTCTATTTGCGGCTACTTAAACGGGTTTTCTGTATTTTATTTAAAAAATAAGTTAAAGGCCTAAATGACTGTGGAATCACTTCAAACTTACAGATAATATCAATATGGGTTTACTCTCTTTCACTGACTAAATTGTAAGCAAAAATGTGCCGCAATGTGTGAGAAACCTTGGGTTAAAGGCACCATTGCAGAGAGACAAAAAGAGACGTTCTTTTTTTACCACACGCAAAGCTTTCACATGTATTTCTATGGAATACCGTTTTAACATTTAATGCTTATTTTTGATATCAAAATATAATTAAAGAGATCAAGAAATCAATGTAGATCTCAATAATTTATATTTTGCTATCAATAATTGAATTCTAGATGGCAAAAATTTATTTATGAGATCAAAAAATAAAATTTACAAACTTAAAAATTCTTAAAGGAGATACACATTTACATAAAATTTAACGATTCGTCAATTAAATTTTGGAGATGAAAACTTGAATTATTGAGATCAATAATAACAGCACAATTTTTGATCTCAAGAATTGCTTCCTTTTTGTACAGTAAAAAATTTAAACAAAGATTCTGCATACAAGGGCCAGTCATTATTCATTTACAGATGTGTGTATCTGAATTTCTTATTGAAAAAATAGATTGATATTTTGATATCAAAAAATCGTTTGCCGATTTCAAAATACAAATTAAAAAAGTATCCGTCAGAAATAATGATATCTGAAATAAATTCTTGATATCAATAAAAAGAAAATGAATTATTGAGCTCAAAATTTATATTTTGCTCTCAAAATTTTCATTTTTGCTATCAAGATTTGAATTTTTGATCTCAGAAAATCAATTTTAGATATCATTAAATCATTCTTGATATCAATAAATATTTCTTAATATCTCTAAATATTTATTGATATCAAAATTATTTTTTGAGATCAAGAATACATTTCGAGATATCAAAAATACAATTGCAGATAGCAAAAATTAATTCTTGATATCAAAATATGGATTTTTTGAGATCAAAAATTAATTCTTGATATCAAAAAATCAATTTTTGAGATCAAAAATTAATTTTTGATATCAATAATTCCCTAATAAATGTGAAAACGGCATTCCATATATTTCAGTATCGAATCTTGCCAACATACATATATATATTTTGGAAAGGGAGGGGGGCGGGCCTCGGGAGAGAATACACCCAAATTCCTTTTAACTGATCGGTACATTAATTAAACATAAATTCCGAAAGCCCTCACTCTGGCTAAGGAAATGACCAACGTATTTTTTCTTTTTTATGATTATCTATCTATTTAACGCCAATTGGGAGAATTTTACACGCCAGGGGTGGGGGAAGAGGGGAGAGATTACACCATTTTCTCATTTTCAAAAATAAAACATGTAAATTGTCTTTTTCCACACAATTTTACACCAATTATTCCAAAGGGAGGGGCTCAGAATCCAGTGTTTTTTTGTTTTTTTTTCAAGGAGAGAATCTTTTCAAATACTAAACAGGGGCGGGAAGGGAGGGGGGCTTACATTTAAATTTGGAACATATTCTTGTTTTACTCTCAATTTTTTCACACCTGTTTTAAAAGAATTTTTTCAACAAAACACAAAAATACCAGTCACTCCTTGACGATGTCACGGCAACAGTCCATGGAAAATACCGCATCCATCGAGACGTCTTGTGCTGTGACCTGGGCGTTCCGTAGTTCCTACATCGTACAGCACGTTCCTGTACTGTCCAGCGCGTACCTGAGCCGTCGAGCGCGGAGCTGGGTCGTCCAGCGCGTACCTGAGCCGTCGAGCGCGTAGCTGAGTCGTCCAGCGCGTACTAGAGCTGTCGAGCGCGTAACTGAGTCGTCCATCGCGTACCAGAGCTGTCGAGCGCGTAGCTGGTAGGGGGGAGCATCGTGGTGGCCTCTGTTCTGCCCAGTCACTGGCTGGCCCCAAAAATGGATTTAGCCCTCCATCCTAGTCAAATTGTCCACTATGACGGACGGGAAATAAAACACCATTGCTGTTTCTTAATTTATTTCCTATCCTGCCTCGCAATGTGGACTGCAATAAACAATAACAAATATTTGAACACATTGCCACAAAATTAATGCCAAAATACCGATAATTAACAGATAAATCGAACCAATATTTAATATAAATTACTCATGAAATATTTCTGACATAAAAACTTTTCATTTATTATAGCTAATTATAATCAAGCTCTTACCAATTGTGGCGGACTTTAAACTTCAGGCTAAACCCATCTGTCCAGTATGACTGACTTTTACAGACTGACCAAACACGTGAAGAAATAACGAATTTGAGACTACATGGTCCGTTGATCAGAACACGTGTCATAGACCAATCACAGGGGATCACCTGACTAACACATGTTTCAAATTTAGGGACCATATAAAGATTAAGTGTACCATCTCAAAAAAAAACTAACACCAAGTCTGCTACACAGGCATTGCCATCATTTAGTGCTACCTGGCTAAGTGAACATGGAAAGGTGGATTAATTACGATATTCTTTCAAGTATCAGTAACTTGGTTATAAACTTAGATTGTAAGTATTCGTTTAAAAAGAATAAATAAAAAATAATCCATCAGTACATATGGGAGAAGGTACCAGAATTTTAATCCTTCCATTAACGTCAAAAAATGACTACAGTGTCTAGCAAATCGCCGATATCGTTTCCTTTAGCATTTCCTAAATATAACAGCCCAAAACATTTTTTGTTCCAAGCATATTCGTTACATTTATAATACTTATTGCCACCTTAGTTAATGTTATCTTGCTAAATGAAAATACAGAGCTATATTAATCAAGGTATAGTTTGAGGTATCAATAATTTTGTCATAAATTTTGGTTGCAAGTATTCCTTCCATCAGAATAAATTCATCAGGAGATAACGGGAGAAAGAGTTCTAAATCTTTCATCAACGACATCAACGACATTGCTGTGCAGTGACAAGCAACTGATGAAAGCGTGTTCCTTGAGACTTGTAAATACAAAACAGCCCAAAACAGTTATCGATACAAGCATAATTCGACGGTCTATCTTTTTATTTATGTGTAGTTATAGTGAAATGGATAGCGCAATTACAAACAAAACCTCTGAGGAAGAGAAAGAACGATTCACACATCCTTGGGAGGTATCCGATATATGATTCTTTGTTGAAGACAGCAGAGTGTATACTATCAAAGTGATACTGTCATTGTGGCCACCAGTTTTCAAAGCCATGTACAGGTATTTCATTTTACGACACAATCTTTTTAATAAAAATTCAACTTTTGTTGATACCTTTGACAAATTCGTACTATAACTTAATATTAAATCAGAAGAATAATATTAAGATATAGGAGTGGTAATTAAACGAAAACTGTTGGTAAAGCGTACACGGGTCATAAGTATACTGAAGGACAAAAGAAAGTGGGCATATAAAACCAAAATATCTCCAAAAGTTATGGATTTAAAAAACAAAATGTAGCATCAGCTTGTAATCCCAAGTTAGTTTTTCATGCGGGTGTGGTTATTTATTACGGGTTTGTAGGCGTTCAAGCACGGTGCCATATTAATCTACATAAATCAGTCCCGGCTCAATGTTGAAAAATTATGAAATTCCACACGTGGTCATCCAGTTTAACCGCATATGTAAACGCAGAAAATCAATGAAAACAACGGAGAACTGAGATGCCGCGAATACCGTAAAACCGTGGAGACCAGGCTGTTGACATGTTTGAAGCTGGTGCTTCTGCTCACTTCGTTGCCAGACGTTTCGGGCACAGTCAAAGAGCAGTAGAAAAACTCTGAAGACGATATCGGGACACCGGATCAACCAAAGACAGACCACGTAGTGGCAGACCGCTGTGACCACACCTAACCAGGATCGCCGGATCCGCATGATCCACCTCCGAAATCGCTTCAGACCAGTTGAGTAACAGCAACGGAGATCCCTGGACGGGTGAATAACCATACAAGCTCGAAAACCGTTATATTGCGCCTACGCGAACATGGGATCACGGTAGTATCTCAGTCATGGTTTGGGGCGCAATACGGTTTGAATGGAGGTTCCAACTGCTCATTACTGGTAGAAATTTGACCGCAAACCGTTATATGGATACTGTTTCGAGCATGCAAGTGGTTCCGTTTATGCAACAACGTCAGGACACCATTTTTATGCAGGACAATGCCAGTCCACACGTTGTTCGGGTGTGTAGAGATTATTTAGCGGCTAATAATGTTATTGCGCTCCCATGGCCGGCATGTAGTCCGGATATGAATCCCATAGAATATCTATGGGATCTTCTAGATGGCCAAGTTTAAGATCGTAACCCACTGCCTCAAAATCTATGAAGATATATGAAGATTACGAAGAAGAAACATGAATCAGCCGAAGTAGAAAGAAAATTATTGCAAGAAGAATAGTTGAGAAAGAAGAATTATAATAAGAAATACAACAACAATGAACAAGAAGAATGAAAAGAAGGAGAAGGAAAAGGCAGCTGACACCCACCATATTAGGTGCGCGAGTCAGGGATAGACACTGGGCGTCACTGTTTGAGAAATACGTCATATCGTAGCCAACTGTGATATAAAATTCCTCGCAAATGTTACAACTTTAAGGGTGTGATCTTACTTTAACATGATTGACTCTTGTTTAAATTTGAGAAAATAGAGAAAATGTTTGGAAAAGGTCAGGTTGCGTATATTAAACTCAATTATAAGAAGAAAATAAATACATTCAGAAAAAGTAAGAGATAAATTAATTTAAATGTAATTTTTATTTATGCTTAAAAGAATTTTTTTTGGAAAAAGCTGTATTTTTGTTGAGATTTAAGTGAAGGAAAGGCAAGCATATTTTGGTGCTGGAATGAAATCATCAAACGAAAAGAGTCTGGCCTCCAAATGGTTTAATACGGGTTACTTAGTTAGCTTATTAACAAATAGCTGAGGTGCGAAATAAACGGTCATAGTAAAGTTAAAAAATTGTTTTTGGAAGATTGACAAATGTTGTATAATGGTTCTATCCGCAATGCACTCACGCATGGAAGGTGATGGGCATAGTCTTTGTATATCCATATGCTTCTCTCATATATAATGAGTGATGCCCACACTTTGCTTATATTGGTGCGAGGGGTAAGGAGCAAAGGGTGGGTGAGGGTAGTAGAAAGCTACTGGCCCACATGCCCAACAAACCCATCATCTACCACCATCTGACACGTTGCCACACTTGCTGACGAAGTGGACATTGAGAGCATACATATTGCCTTAGACGGTCTCTCCTGTACAATCATGCAGGAAGATCCCGTGTGGAGCTGTCCATAAATAACGCAGAATCAATGGTTAAACATCAATAACTAAATAGCAATGGCAGTAATTACTCTGTTGACTAAGTATCAATGGCTAAGCATTAAAGACCAAGTGTCATTTATGAGACATCATTGATTGTGCATTGACGATTAGCATTATTAGATAGGCATTAGATAGGCATCATTTAACTATGCATCAGGAATAGGATATCAAAGACTTAGTACCAATGACAAGATGCCAATAATTAGTTGCTAAGGATCAGTGACTAGGTATCAATGACAGGACATCAGTGACTATACATCAATGACTTTGCACAATGACTAGGTATAAATGACTAAGAATCGAAGATTAGACAACAACGACTAAACCTCGATGACTAAGCATTAATCACTGAGTATCAGTTATTAGGCATCATTGACTTTGGATCAGTAATTAAGACTAAGCATCAGTGACTAGACATCAATAATTAAGTGTCACTGGCTACGCGTCAATGACTACGTATCAATGATTAAGCACGGAAGACTAGTTTTCTATTATATTAGTGACTAACTAAAAATATCACTAATCAAGAGACCTGATATCAGTTATTTGCAAAGGAAATTAATGTTAATTTGGCCAATGGAAAAATGCTTTGCTTTCTGTCCCCCGACACTCAATAATTCGTCGCGAATGACCTTTCTCGAGTAAATTTGTCTTGAAAAATTTGTTCATGTGCCTTTTAGACTCGTTTATTAAACAACAGCACTCTGTAATACACGGTATTCAATATATGGCTAAATGGCCTCGGGAATAATTATTTGAACATTTAAAGGCTTAACATTGGTAGCGTTTGTAAGTGGGTGAGGAGGAGGTGCTATAAGGGTGGAAAGTACTTTTCCGCCACGGAAAATTATTAAAGTTTTAGCGTAACACTTATATGCGTAATCGCTGAGTTGACTTGATCCATTTTTTTTAATAAAAATATAACCATATAGGTAAACAATGGTAAATAAAATGAACTGGCACGAAGTACATTTTTTGTTTACACAAATCTCATTCAGACCAGCTAATGACATAAGCAGGGAGAAAATGGAATCGAAGCCACACAGGCCTGAGAACTACATACAGAAAAAGTGATAAAAGTAACACCCAATAATCAATGGAATAGCAAGAAAAAGTAGTAAAACACTGAAGCAGAAATTTGTGAAACTGAATTAATATTTGAGAATAATGAGGTTTTTTGATAGATTAATTTAGTGATCAGCTAGCAGTTCATTTTGGTTTTGACTGACTAGCATAAGAAGAAACTAAATCCAAATGTAGAAAAATGCAAGTTATGTGAGATCGAGTGATGTTAATTACTTGGTAAAAACGCCATGATACATTGCCTTGAATCAGCTTTGCACCTGAAAAATGAAACAAAAGAAGGCAAGATATAATCAAACCATTTTACAAAATAAAACGGAAAATCTGAAAAGTTTCTCATTTTCTTAGTCGACAGCCTTTGAGACTAATTATTATTATAGCGTTAATTCAATGTAAAAGTGAATCCCCCACTTGTTCGCTAGCTCTTTCACTTACTGTCTGAATAGAATGAGATTATTAAAATGAGGCTTGTGATGTCAATGTTAGACAATTATAGAAGAAGTGTAATTGTCCTTAAGCAAATGCAGTGGTTCGCAATTAATGTAAATCTTACATAAAACCGTCGGTTGTAACTATTTTTACACCGAACACCTACATATCAGTTTGAAATAGCTGCTTTGAAGGAGGGGTGGTCGTTTTAGTTAAACTGACAACTTGTTTAGTGATCGACACTTGCAGAAAATACTATCATTGAAAAAGCTGTTAAACAAAGAGGTTAAACAAACGCCATAATTACGTCGAGAGGCATAGAGGTCTCGTTGTAAAACAGCGTCATATAGTCGTCAGCAGAGTTAAAGACGTCTTATAAAACAACTTCATACAGACGTCTTATAGCATTTATTGGAGATTACAGGCATTATTTCTCTCTACTAAGCTGCGTTTGCCCTTAGGTACTTTCTACCTTAATAGAATATACACAAAATTATTTTCCGTATTTTCTTTCAATACAATAAAAGTGGTTACTTAAAGCAAATGATTAAAATTTTAACATTTCGCATGCGCTTCTTTGTTTTGTGCTATGATTTTTTAAAGATTGTTCTGTCGTGGATTTCATTTCAAGTGAGCATTTTTTTGTTCTACCAATGGATAAATCGTCGTATGGCGGCAAGTTGTCACAATATGTTTAACTGGATTTGTTTGCGTAAAATTGTTTGATTTTGCACCCGTTCTATACGTCTTTCTGTTTGTCCGTAAGAAGGAGAAAGAAATCTAAATTACTTTTAGAGATGTGGACGAAACAATGTCAACAAGCAGCCGCACTACATTCTGGCGCAGTAATAGAGAATGACAGCAAGCTCCTGTACTAATATTTGGCATAGTAATGGGAGCTAAAACAATGTCAAGAGTCCTGTATCACTTTCTGGCTTAGTAATAGGAACTGAATGAAGACAATCACCTTTTCTGCATTCTTGTATAGTAATCTCTGTTAATTGCTTTGAAGGTGCGCAGTGGATGCTGTTACCATGGATTCCAATCCGGAGGTGGTTCCAGCCAGTTGGGTAGAAGACATTTTCAAAAGTGAGAGTTACGTTATGATTTTTTGAACATGGCGTGTCAACACTAGTTGAGTCATCATCTGCAAGGTAACGAGACATTTTAAGTTCGGTTACAGGGAATGTTTTGTAAAGGGAGGGGGGGAGGAGAAGTTACTAGGCTATAGTTTTTTAATCTACTAAGGCCATACGTAAACCCATATTGCTATATTTAACCATTTAACTGAAATCTTGCTTTTCTTGTCTCAAAATTGGCCTTTTCAAGTTACAAGACGAGTGAAACAGGAGTAAAAGTTAACTCACTTAAAAATCTCCCCCTTTTATTAAAAAGGATATTTTTCCAAGATTCCAAGGTGAGGGTCATTTAAAAAGAGATAGTTTCTGTGTTTTAGGCAGAGTGGACCAGCTAGTGTGACACGGGCATTTTAAGGATGCTATTATAACAATAAGCAGATATTAATGTGGTATGAGTCGGCATGTGAAAATTTTGACGTATATCAGCAGTTCCGCAGCTGGTTATAAAATATCTTTATCAGCCAGTATATACTTAATTATAGTACTAAACTGTCATTTTATAAGAATAAATTGCGTTATCAGTCGATACTTACATTTTGGTCAACACTGAAAAGTCACTGACTTGAAAATCGATCATTTATTGCAGATTGCAGCTGATGTAGCTACTGTTATTTTAAAATGAATTAAATCCAAAATCATGTGGTAGTTCGAAATAATAGTGACTGTCCATCCTATTCGTAGATGTTTACTTCAGGTTTGGTCGGGTATAAAGGGTGGCTAACAACAATCACGTGAACGTTATAGGTATAGCTCAATGGAGAGAGTTACATAAGGGAAATATTATCATGTCCGCTGCGTTTGATTTTTGACTGTGTTATCATTTCATGTTTATCTCATAATGGAAGTAGTCTTTGAGGCAAGTGTGCTCTTAACTGGATTCGAATACTTGTGAAAGACCACACAGTGAGATATTAACGCCTATCCCCTCCCTAATGTTCCCTCCAAGCATGTTCGAATTAGTTTACAAAGCACCCAGTCGCGTTTTCTATTCCTATCCCGTAAGGGATCCTTGCTATCATATATGTGTTACTTTGGGGGTAACGTTATGGTCACTCTGCCATTTTCTTAGAAAAAAAGGAGAGAGACTGTAATTTTTGACTGCTAAAACACATGGATACGCGTACTAAGCGTCTGGTACACAAGTGACTCCCCTGCACCTTCTTACAACGACCCCTAAATACAGAGTGCAAAATTAAAAATAGCACTTTCTTAACCAAGGATCCTTTTTAATTTGATCTCCTAAATTGAGAAAAATTTGATTAAAAATAATGAATTATTTCATTTATAAGTTAAAAACACTCACACAGCAAAAAGTAACCAGGCACTTCTCAATAAACATTTGATGTTGAATCAACTATTTATTCCACGTCTAATTACCTTTCAGGAAAAGTAGCAAATGGAATAAACAAAATGTATTTCTCCAGTCGTCATTTCAACGTCGAAAAATATCAATTAAGAATTATTAATTAGGCAGTTATCGTGGTCACCATTCTCACGATTTTTCATGAGCAATTTCCTTTAGGTAAGAACAGTAGGTGTTTGTTGTTTGGTTGTGACCCTGAAACCTATTCCCTTCTCTCCCCCACCTACAAGTTTATTCTCTTGTCTCCTTAGTGTTACAATGTGAGTGAACCAGATGCAAAAACTACGACTATTCAATAAGTTATGGGGGAGGGTGGAGTGAGAGAGAAGAGAGGAAGCAAGGGAAGGCAGGGTGCTATATAGTACAACTCTGTTCCTATAAAACATGTTGTTTCACAGGGAGTGTAGTTAGAGTGCATGATAGTGTTCTCCTTAGAATAGTCTAGATGTACTGGTATCTGGGAGACTTCTATTGCTTCCTGTAATTTCAAGATGCACCTAAAGGGAATATATATTGGCCACTATCCGCCTTCCCCACCAGGAACGGCCATCCAGTGAAGTACCAGATTAAACTTATAACGGAACAGCCGAAATATGTATGCACCAAAGAAAAAAAGATACAGGAGAGATCTTTCCCGTGTAAAGGCGAGTGATATACACAACCAAAATGACATGAGCTTAGCAATAAAATATGCAATCATGTTGAAGTGCACGGTTTGCGAGACAATTTCTGCTTTACTTTTCACTTTTGAACATTAACAGGCACTAAAAGCAATATGTTTTATGTATCTAGTATTTTTAAGCTTACGCGTCATTAGTAACACTTTTGTCCACACAATTCTTGTCCATCTTTCAAAATGCGTGCAAATCGTTTACACAGAGGACCTTTTAAGAATAAAGAAGTCCGTAACACATGTTTGTTTTTGTTTTTATTCCAGCTGTTACAAGAAATGCATCATTATTTGTCGTATTGTGCCCAGGTACTTGGAGGCGATGAGCACATAACACAGGCCACAACCAAGTAAAAGTAATTATCCCCCCCCCCCATCAAATATGGGCTACACTGGATATGACTCAAGATAAGGGGCCAGTGATTGAACAAACAAATTGGGAATATGTGCTGGTAAACTATCTTGCTTTTACTAATCAGAAGTATGTTTGCACTGACATTGACAATTTTGGATCCCAGCAAGTGTTCCCTGTTCAGAGTACAGAGGTGTTCCCTAACCAGAAATTACAATAAAATACCTGGCTACTCAAATTTCAATTGTTTAGGACCAAAAAATCGTTCATTATATAGAGGTGTTCAATAACGAGAGGTTTTACTGTTTTAGCATCTTAGTCATTTTAAATGTAGAATTAACAACAGGTAATGCTTTTGTGAATAATCTGACAACTTTAACCCATATTTTATATGTTATTGAAGGACCTCTAAATCTTGTGTTATTTTGTTATGTTTATTAATGTTTAATACATTACAATCATTAGTTTTGTAAAATGATTTGTTGCCTTAAAAGTAAAAATAAAGCTGTTCAATATAACCGTGTCTGTTTCTTGGGCAAATTGAGCTATGTCTGTACGTCATAAAGTCAAGATTGCTGCACATATTTCTGTGTAAATCTTGTTCTGTGTTCCCTACCTGCCTGCCTGCCTCCCTGCCTGCCTCCCTACCTGCCTCCCTGCCTCCCTGCCTCCCTCCCTGCCTCCCTCCCTCCCTCCCTTTCTCCCTCCCTCCCTCCCTCCCTCCCTCCCTCCCTCCCTCCCTCCCTCCCTCCCCTCCCTGATAATGCTACTTATACTAATACTTATAGTAAAACAATAATAATAATATAGTGATACCAATATTGATACTAATAATACCAATAGTATATATTTTTAATGTTTTTAAGTTTCCTTTATTATCATAATTCCATATACCGTATTCACTTTCTCTAGCCAGTACGTGTTTTGTGAGGTACATAATGGCATCATTTGAACAGATATTGTCTCTCTATCTATAATTCGTCTTTGGGGGCATCAAATTTGCCACCCGAAATAATTCAAAAACAATGTCAACAAATCCAAGAAGCATTACAGAAACTTCTTTATTTCCTTACATGAAGTTATGATTTTCATCATGGCTATTTTGAAAAAGTCCTGAATTGCCCAAATTTGTGTATTTTACTTGAGATACTTATACTTATAACGTAAATTCCTCCTAAAGCTATTGCTACTGTGCATTCATAGTATTCTAGTAGGGATTTTTTTATGTTGGAATCCATGAAGAGACAAGTCATAAGATGAGATTAATATTAGTTAAAACAGAGAATATAGTTTGTGAATCAAACATTTGGGGGTTTGAGGTTTAGATAAAATAACTCATATTGTGCGTTCAGAAATATTCACTCTCTTCTTGGATTGTTCCTGTCCCATCATTCGCCAAGAAACAGAGGTTTGAACGACTGGAATATATTATAATCATGCTCTGTAATAGAATCAGAAACAAGAAAATACAAACGTTTATGTAATATAAAATATTTAAGGCACATCTACAATGTCAACAGCATTTAGTGGATGAAAATAAAAATGGCGGCTGGCCACTATTTTAAATTTCCGTGTTTAACTAAAAACCAGTCCCGAGCGTCAGTTTCCATTTGTAAAAATATGTCTAAAATTAAGCGGCGATCCTTGAAGTTGTTTACGCTTTTTGGCTATAATCGGTTTATAATTTTATTTATTTATTTATTTAACAGGCTGTTTATAGTGACATTGAAAATGAAAAATAAAAATTGTGTACTCTGATAGGTCATCTGCATACCAAATATTATTATTACTGTGGGAATAAGAGCAGACAATGGATGGACAGCTAGACTTGAGGAAAGATACCTGAAAACCAAAATCTAAAGTGCTCCACCTGAATCCAAGCCAAAAATTATAATTTTAGCAAAAAAGTTTTGTTGAAAATGCACAACATTAATTTTCTGCAACTATTAGTGCATCTACTGACCTTCAATCAGTCCAATTTTCTGGTATTCTTTTATCAGTTTTCAAGTACTTTAAACAACTGTCACAATGCGTCGTTCTGACGTTGCTTCCTCAAGTTTTACCTTCAACAATGTTAATGTAATGCCCTTGTGATGTAAAATGGCATAAGCATTTCTAGGTCTCAGAAACCACAGCGTCGTTAAAGCGACGTCCAAACTAAGTGGCTACAACGTTAATGAAATAAAACGACGTCACTAAAGGACTTACAGCGAAGTTGTTTGTAGGTCACAAAATTATCAATAATGTCAGAGAAAATCTCGCTTTGACTTTTTAAAATGATATAGAAGAAGCAGCACAATTGTCTCGTGTTTTTAGATATTTCTCCAACAAAAAACGTTTCTATGTCTAAATCCCATCAAATGGAGTCTCAAAAACCATGATGTCAAAAGTGTAAGAAAAAAAAAACTTGCCAAGAAATCAATTTCAGATTCAATAATGACGTACTAAATATGGATTTTGTATGTTTTACTCTAATTTGGATTACATTTTACTAGCAAAATTCTTTTGTCCATTTTTGCAAGGATGATTGACTTTTGATAGTTAAAAATCAGTTTACTTGACAAACGGATTGTTTTATAAACAGCTGACCATAAGGACTTAATGTCGAAAGCGGTTTTACTAAGGAATTCAGACATCGATTCATAATCAACCAAACACGGTCAAAATAAACGTATGTCAACTTAAGCAATTATAATTAATATCAAGTTTTTTCTTATAGACGTATTATTTGTATATTTTTCACACGATGTTTGGCAAATATAGCCAAGATGCATCCTATTTGTCCCTTCTTCTGGGCTATTTTCTTCTGAAGGAATATACAGAGCTGGGAACAATAAAATATACTCGATCCGCCTGTTCCCATGCCACTCCAAAAGACCCTGCCATCTCATCAAAGCTCATTATTATAACGAGCGGCAGCCCCAAACTTCTAAAAAGATCTAATATAAGAAGAAAACAAAATGCGTTAACTAAGGATGTAGTCAGTGCTACTTACTGGCGTATCTGGTGGCGAAAACATGATCCAGCATGTCATAGGCTCCAAGCTCAGCTGACCTGGAAATACTAAACACACACTGTTTCATTGAAACTTTGGTATAACAATTAGAGGCTCCGCCCCATAAATAGAAAAAATCAATAAATTCTTAGGGTTTTCTCTCCAGAAATAAATCACTGCTGCGTAATCCCCCATCCCTGTAATACTGAAAGCGCGATTAACTCTGAGTGAAATATTATAAATAACACTTCTGCGTTTCATCTTACATTGCTAAATGCTTAAACCGTAAGTCTAAATGTGTGGCAGCTAGATACAACCTTCTGGCTAAATGTCATGGGGCAAATAGAATCTTCAGCATTCACAATTTAGTCTAACCGTTGGAACCGTTGGAGAGGGTGACGGTTAGCTCAGTCGGTAGAGCGTTGGCATTGTAATCCTAAGGTCCCTGGTTCGAAACCAGTTAGGGGTAAAAAGCTGAGGATTTTCTTTCGCTCAAGTTGCCTTAGATAAACGACTGCACAACAATAATTCATCACCACGAAATTCCAAATTAACACATATGAGTGTTCCGGCCAAATGCTAGATTAAATGGTTATGCATTAGTTGTTGAGATATCAGATACAACAAGGTCATATTTCACCATATATACAATAACAAGCACAATATTCGTGAGGAAAAAAGTCCGGCTTGGAGACATATTTCTCTGACTTCGTAGCGTTTTTCACTCAATTTTCACTCAGTTGTGATGCTTCTTCAGAATAAAGATATATATTTCTTATTTATAATGACAAGTACTTTTCATCCCCCCCATATGGGTTGGGAGAATTTTAAGAATAGGTCCTTTTTGTTCCTTGCATGGTGTAGGAGGCGAATAATCGGAATTTCTTTATTTCTAGCTCTTGTTTTACTATTTCTTCATTCTTCCTTCCTTCCTTTTTTCCAACTTGTTCTTTGACAAGTGCGTCACAATATACCAATTACAGGTGGTGAACCCAACTTTTAAGACCAAATACACAAAAAGAACAAAGATTTAATGTGTTGCTTCTCAAGAAAAACTAGTTTCCAACTAATTGAGACTTTACAGAATCTATGTATATATTGTTTCAAATGTTTTGACAAGCGTATCTGACGAACTCAGCAGTTCAACAGTCTCACGACGTAACACATTCAGTGCTTAACAAATAGCCATAGTTGAGGTAGAAAATCTCACAGTAAGTTATTCTGATTGCAGAGAGTCACGGCGGTGAATGACAGCTCGGGTACGGAGCATAGAGCCACGCTGATGTTTTTGTTGTATTTATAGTAATCAATCATCCTGATTCCCATAGAAATTTAAACTATGGTTGAAAATAAGTATGAATTAGATTGTTTCGTATTCTTATTTCAAACATGAGATATTTTGAGTAAGTTACCACAATCATGAACACGAATAGGAGCCGTGTTTTGATAAATCGATAGGAAGTAAATATAGCCAATTCAAATCTCATTTGATTCAGTATTCTGTAACTAAACTTTCCGATTTAGATGTATGAAACACTTTGTACGATACATGTACCAGGAATTCAAGAATATGATTAACACACCAATATACTAAACTTGCTATCATTATTTATTATTCGAGATTATGTTTACTTCTGAATAATGTTTTTCAGGTTAAAACGTTGCAATAACAAAATAACCAGATAAAAAGGAAAAAAGTGACAAGTTTTACTTCTTGCAAAAAGTCCTTAATACAAAAAAATAAATAAATAAACACATTCTGTAGAACGTTTGCTTCCCGTTTGATTTATCGATTCTTTTATTTTTTGTTAATTCTTCGCACTCATTGGTGAAAAAGCAGAAGCTAAGTTTCTACGCAAGCAGTTCTTTATCAAAACGTATGGCAAAGAAGACAAAAAATTATACAGTTGACTTTATTATTATTCAGACCACATGATTTGTTCATAAGTATAATCTCAAACTTGAAGAACTGTATTTTATGTATTAATCAAATGCTTAAAAAGAACTGCGTTTGAAAACCTTTTAACGATAAAGAACAAAACAAACGATAAAGAACAAAAAAATCTCTATACTTTAGAGAGTATAGGTTTTATAATATATCTATCATTAGAGCTCTCCGTAAATCTCAAACAGCTTATAATTTTGCACTGTAGCAGCAAAAAAGGATCACTGTACATTTCAATTATATATCATATCGTATTGTTATGATATGTTAAAAATAAATTACGGGGGAGGAGAAGGGGGGATGGAGTACAATAGTGACAAATTAGAGAGGGACTAATACAGAGGTAAAAATTCAAAACATGTACTGTGGCGAAAAATTGAAATTACAAATTTAGAACAGTGAAATGTGGGATGAAGTGATTCTAAACATACATTAAAAAGGCGAAAAGGTTCCAAGGCATATCAACCGGTTTTATTTTGAAAACAACCCGATATTATTGCTCGTTTAATCGACACTATGAATTGCGTTATTATTATTCGATGCACACTGCTTTTGGTTGATCTGACAGCAATGCTACAAGCTTTTAATCCATCAGCACTGGAGTGTAAATGGTGGATGGTAATTTGTAGAGGATAAAATACATGACATGTTTAGCAGCATGTAATTTAATAGCATGATACCATCTGGCTTAAAAGCCAAGTCAACTACAGAATCGAAGCGATTGCATATATTATTATGAGAACTTGTATCCAGTTGAATAAAGTTGCTTGGTGTATTGTTTGGTTGGTTGTTCGTTTAGTTGTTTGTGTTATGGAAGACAATTACAAAATAAATTACCACGGGTCTTGATGATTATTAATAGGTGTGCTGTATAACCGTGTTTTTGCTCCAAACCCTGTAAACGCTAAACAATAAAACGTATAAAATAATCAAAGCGGGATTCATAGAGCACAAGCACTACTGAATAGAGGCTTTTGCAAACAGAAAACAGTCAATATTTCTCCCCCGCATGACGTGAGACGAATCAATGCCATGTCCGTGCGTCCGTCCGCTGGAGACATATTGGCTTAGTAGCCCTGCCCGTACGTCCGCCAGAGATATTTCGGTTTTGTCGCCTTATCCGTTTCGCCAGCCCGTCTGTTAGTGGTGTTAGTGTTTATAGCCTTGCCCGATTATCATAGTCGTGTCAAGCTCAAATATAACAAATAGACTGTCTCTTGAGCATTTTATATATTCCAAAAGATGCATATAAAATCTGCTTGTTTTCTCAATGAATATTATATTCATACGAAAGTGGAGAATTGTTTACATTTTTCTTATAGCAGCTAAAAGGCAAAAAAAGAAAAAAAATGTATAGCGGAAAATTATTTCAGGCAGATGCGTTGTATTTAAATAAACTATCTATTTTGCTCAAAGATCTTTGTGCTTAGTTGTCTGAAAACATTTCTTTTTTTTTTCTTTTTTTTTCCCACTCAGCATTCTGTCGTAATTCTCATTTGATTTCACTGACCAGTCGGTTTTAAAATTAAATGTATATATATATATATACACATACATACATATACACATATATACATATATATATACATATACATACATATATACATACATACATATATATATATATATATATATATATATATATATATATATATATATATATATATATATATATATATATATATATACATACATATATATATATATATATATATAGGAAGTTTTTGGTAGAATATCTGCGAAAATAATGCGCTATTGGAATATGTCTTGCTATCAGAAAGTTTACAAGTTAATTTTCATTTATTTGTTTAATTTTCATAAGTCGGATGTGCCTTTGATAAAACCATTGCTCCATTTTCGACTCTGGACTATGAATAGTAAGGGAAACACGTCGTGTATATACAGGTAGAACTCTACTTTAAATCTACTTTATAGTTTCTCTCGTCTATTAGTTTTTTTTTTTTTTTTTGTTTTTTTTGGGGGGGGGGGTAAATAATTTTTCAAGGCAATCTACTCTAGTTTTTTTGTCTTTTTCATCTTAGTCATTTTTGAATAATATCTGTCATATTTCTTTTCTTTTTTTTTTACTATGTACTCCCGTATGGATACATATAGTTTATCAATTTTGTGTTCCGACTGGTCAGTCTATTTTGCGACATTTTTCATCATTGTGGGATTTTTTTTATTTAAAGGGAAATGCGGGTATCTCTGCGAAATCTAGCGACCGAAATGCGCTTTACATTGAATATCTCTGAGTTTGAATCCATGTTTACGCAGTATAAATAACTATTAAATCCGTCTGGATCGAAAAATTCTTTTCAAAGACAAATAGGCTCATGTCCAGAAATGGTCTATGTTGATATTTTGTTCCTGGAAGGGCCTATGTTGATATCTTGTCCATTAAAAGCATATTACACTGTTTTCACCATTTAACCATTGCGCCAATGGGATTTTGTCAAAAAGATTGTATAATTCTCTTATTGATACGGTGACATATATTTTTTATTTGCTTAAAACATTTCGTATGATGTGTTCTTCAAACAGGGAAAAAATGAGGCAATTGTCAATTGTGATTATGTGTGAATTTTGCATTTTGAATGAAATTTCTTGGTTTTCCCAATGGTCTCCATAGTAAAAGTATCCGTCCTTTCAGTATCTTTATTTCTCTTATAACATCGGTGACCCCCCTTTTTCTTTTCAATTTTTAAATGTATACCCTCAAAGCATTAAACTGTGAAAGTATGAAGGAAATGTCAATTGTAGATGAGATACCCGCATTTCCCTTTAATAAAAATGTACAATATACAAACAGAAAACAAATAATAACAGAAAAAAAACTCACATAGATATATTATCTCTTACTAATCTAAATTAATGTTTTACAAACCGTTTACTATGATGTCCTAAAACAGTAAGCATCTCTATTTAAAAGAAAACAAAAGCTTTAGCACATATTTCTTATAGTGCTCTTTCAAGACGTAAAAGGTCTTCTAATTTTAAACTCCTGTTCTCTAACGTCATTTTTTCTATTATTAATTCTTTTTTCAAATATCTTAAAAATAAAATAAAAGAGGGTATTGTTTTATTCAAGTAGTTTCTGTGGATATAAATTCGACTCTGCAATAGTATAAAATTTATCAGAAATTTACTTTTTATTTTGTCATTTTTGATAACACCAAACATTTTAATTCTCTTAGTTAATTGTAGATTTTTGTCACATGCGATATTTTGATTTAACCAGTTTTCCAATAATTTCCAAAACAATTGAATATCTTTACAGTGTACAAATATGTGACTTACATCGCGAAGAACTCCGCAGTTTAGGCATGTTTCAGTTACTGAGGGGTCAAACTTCGAAACTATGTTACTTGCTGCATATTGTTTATGGAGTATTTTGTAGTTTATCATGGTTGATTTTACGTTTTTTGTGAGTGTATGCGATTTTGCAAAGAGTTCTGTCCATTCTGTACTGTCTAAAAATATCAATTCCTTTTGCCATCGTTCAATGCAGTTTGGGATTGTTTTATATTGTTTTATCAAGAATGAATAAAATTGTTTAGCCAATGTTTTTACCACGTCGAAATTTTGGTTTCTCGTTTTCAAAATCAATTCAGACGACAAATTTAAAGTAATATTGCGGGAAGCTTGGGTTACAATTATTCTTTTCCATTCATGTGGGATTGCCTCAATTAATCCGATTGCTTTTAATATATTAAGATTGCCATATTTATTTGCATATTCCTTGATTGTTTTGGGGTTTATAAATTTTCCATTGGCATCAATAAAGTCATTTATTTTAATAATGCCTGATTTGAAGAGTTCGTCGAAATATATTGGTTTTTTATTTATCTGGATGTATTTATTGTACCAAATGCATTCATCTAGAATATCCTGTATTGTTTCTGGATCTCTTTTATTTGTATACCAGTTATAGAGAATTTCAAAATAAAAATTTGGCATTTCTTTATTTAAGTAAGAAGGGTGCATCGATAGAGATAAAGTGATGTTAAAGGGTAACTTTGGAAGATATTTTGACATAAATGTGAAGGAAAAGCAGTCTTGTGATTCCTTCAGTCGTTTAATCCACATAAGTTTTTGGGCATCTAGAAAACTCTTTAAGTGGAGGTGGCATAGCATTCTTTCTTCATAGTCTTGAATTATTACTGCTTTTTGAATTAGAGGGGTCTTTTTACCCCACATAAATTTTTTTATGCTGTCATTTGCTTCGTCTTGAAACCATTTTGGTGTGTGTGATATTAGTTATGTATATCAATTTAGGCAAGGCTAAACTTTTTATGATAGTTATTTTTCCTTTTAAAGTGAGATATAACCGAGAATATTGTTCAAGAGTTTGTTTTTGAAATCTTGTAGTTTGAATAATAATTTTTTTTTCATTTATTTCATTTACATCGTTGTAATAACACATACCCAATGACTTGACTGGGCCTCTTGTCCATATCAACCTAAAGGGTTTATGGTATAAATATCTTAAGTTTACTTTACCAGCCAGCATTATTTCTGTCTTTTCATAGTTTATTTTTAGACCAGAACAGAAGTAGAATATCAAAAACACATTAAGAGCATTTCTTATAGATGTTATATCTCTTAATAGAAGGGTTATGTCATCAGCAAATAGACTTAGCTTAGCCGTCGTGTTGTTTATTCTGATGCCTTTTCTATTTTTATTTTCTCGTATAGATATAGCTAAAATCTCAATAGCCAAAATAAATAAAAGACCTGACAGAGGGTCTCCTTGGCGTACACCGTTGCATATTTTGAAGTATCTACTTTTGTTTCCATTATTTATGGTGCAACTTTCTATATCTTTATACATTACTTTGATCCATTGTTTTATGAAATCTCCAAAATTGTAGGCTTCTAGTGTTCGGTAAATAAAATTCCAATTTAATTTGTCAAAAGCTTTTTCAAAGTCTATAAAGGCCAAAAAACCTTCTGTATTTGTTTATTTAAAAAATCTATGCAGTCAATGACAGTGCGGATATTATACCCTATAAATCGTTTTTTTTTATAAAACCATTTTGGTCTTTCGAAATCAAAGATGGGAGTATCTTTTGAAAACGCTGGGCTAGACACATTGAAATGAGTTAAGCATCATAGTTTTGTAAGCTTATAGGTCTCCAGTGTTTTAGCAGAGTTGTATCTTTGTCTTTTTTGGGGATCAATCTGATAATTCCTCTTTTCTGTTCGGTAATTAAATTGCCAATGAAGTAACTGTATTCATATGATTTCATTAAAAGATTGCTGATATCTTCCCAAAAAAGACATAGAATTCTTTCGTTAGACCACCGGTTCCGGGTGTCTTATTATCTTTCATCTTCTTAAGGGTATCTGAAAGTTCGTGTTTGGTTATGTTTTTGTTTAGCCACTGATTGTCATTAATTGATAGAGTTGGTATGTAATTTGATTTAAAGAAATATTCGTAGTTCTCTTGTGATACTTTAGGATCAACTTTGTACAGGTTTTCATAGAACTTTCCGGTTTCTTCGAGTACATCTTTTGGGTTATTGATCTGTACGCCTTGGGAGTTTGTTGAAAACATTTCTTTACCAGTTTGATCTTTTCATAATATCTCTAAAACCATCCTGTAGAAAAATAATCATTAAATTACTTGAGCTGAAAAAACACAAAAACCAGTCACCATAATCTAATATTTGTTGAACTCTTTGAGGAATCACTAAGTCATAAACCAAAATCACACTGCAATCAATGCAAACAGTTGTGTGATGAATTCAAAAAATGTAGCCATATGTTAAAAATGACAAAGAAAACGTATATTAAAAAGCATGAAATTAATTCACAACATAAATGAATTTTATTTATAAATATTCCTATAGGCATTTAGAAATATTCCTATGTTTATTTAGGAATATTCTATATTTATTTAGGAATATTCGCACATTTTTGCACTCACTGGTTATAGAACAAAGTAACACTTTTGTGACCATAACTTCTATCAGTCCTCTGTGTCTTTATATAAGACGTTATTGTAAATTGATCTTTACAACAAGCACTGTAATATCATGTACCATTACGTTACCAATATATCTTTTTGCAGTGAACACTGCACTCTTGGATGATCCCCGGTCGCACAAACATCTATTTGCAGCAAGAACTGTTGCATGATGCACCCTTACAGCTCCCAGAATCACATTTGCAGTTACCTCTACACGCAAAGCTAGTCACTGAAAATACATCACAGCGTTGATTTTATGAATGCAGTTGTTCTCGGTTTTGGGGCATGAATAGAGAAAGACATTCAAACCTAAACAGTTTCCGGAATTTTAATATTTATCTGTCATTGTTTCATTCAAATAAATTTGTTATGAACAAAATCCTCTCCCTTGTGATTCTTCGAGTTTGCATCAAGTACGAAAATTAATTACTGAAGATATTGAAGATGACCCAACAGTCAAAATGTCCTTCCTGATCAATAATACTTCAGAGCAATATTTCATAATTGGTTTACTCTGAAGGACGATCGAGACATTTTGATATTATTATGAATGATTCTCTAAACATTACAAAATTTCTAAAAGCGGACATATTCACTCCAAATAATTCACAGCATGCTTTGTGATAAGTACCATGAACTGACAAAAAGCCTCCTGTTATAAATGCTTCCTGGTGAATAATTTGAAATGTTGATTAGAAACCTTGTATCAGTTCTATCTATTCATATGAAAATATAGAATAATGCAAAAAAAATTCTAGCTGTAAGACGTCATTACTTCCAAGGACTTGCACTCCATACTTGTAGACGGCAGCTGTTGAAAACATTCAAGGATACAAATACAGTTGAAATAAAGTAATGTAGTGAAATAAAATATTTTGTAAAATACACCGTTTCTGTCATTCTTCAACACAAAAATCTACTTCTTAAAAATATGTTTATAACAGACATTTTAAAACAACATTTCGTTGTAAATATCAAATAACTACCAGTTTTACAAACACAGATAATTCATACTGATCTTAAATCACAATACAATATGTTTACTTCAAAACAAATAAATTAGGACACATAAATAAGGAAACAGAAGAAGGACGCAGAAAGCAGGACGTATCATGTAGAATATATGAAGAAGGACACAGAACATGAGACCATTCCGAATTTAAGCTTTTCATCAAGTGGAATACTATGAGTTCTTTTGCACATAAACTGCCTTCTAAAAAGCCGCAGCAGGAGCTGTCAAATTTACCTCCCTTGCACGATTCAGGGGCGCACTTGTGTACCCACACTGCAATCAGAACTTTATTCTTATGAAAGTACTCGTCCTTGACAAGTATAAATGATGATTCATTATAAATCCTGGAAGAACTCACAAGTTCATGACATGAACTGCTATTTTTTAAAAAAGGCAATAATTTCATTTCGGTCACTCTTCAAGGTTTCTTCACTTTTTTAAGCAAACTGTATCTTTTGACCAAAATATACAATCGAAACTGGATAATTGCATAGGCTATTTCTCAAAAAATTTATGCATTAATTAGACTAGCTATTAAAAAGGCTCATTTCAAACGTGAAGCATTTCCAATTAGCCATTTTATGCAAATTAAAATCTACCTCCACACACAGCGCAGTAAGCGCTGTCGCGTTTGTCTACTTTGCATGATCATGGATAGCATTTGCAGTCGTCTGCACACTTGCAGCCAGTTACTGATATGAAATATAAATCTACATTCCTTGCCTGAACTCAAAGCTCAATATCTGTTTTATTTGACAGGGATAATGTTAAAAATCCAGATTCCAAACATGCTAAACAGATTATACATATGACCCATATGGCATATGATCCTTTCGATTTATGCATTTCTTGGCCAAAATAACAAGGTTCGAGTTCACCTCTCTAGACCCGAAACTATATACCAATGTTTATTGTTGTAAAAATCAACTGAACTAGCCTTCTTGCTCATTTACTTAAAATGACAATGAACAGCAAACATTACTTAGATTAAAGCGGCTATAAGCTAACGGTAAAAGTGGACTGTAACATGTCACATGCATTTCCAAAAGCGCACTTCAGAATTAGTATCTATAGCGTATCTCCACAGGGAGCGCAGCAGGCACTACGACACGTTTGTTCTTTGCAGGTTCCAGGGACATACTTGCAGTTTCCCGCGAAATGGCATCCAGTGTCTGAAATTCAACATAAATTCACAGATTCACTTCCATTGTAATTCATTGTCCACTGCAAAGTGTAATTTCACACATTTGCTTCTCCCAGTTGATAATACAACAGGGTTATGAGCAACAAATTTACATTAGATTGTGTTTTTTCTGTGTTATGTTTTCAGCAATTGGATTGGTGTCTGTCCACATATACATTTAAAAATAAGCAAAGTTTTAAACAGTAACTTCTAATTTATTTTAACGGTTTGCAGAAAGCATTCTTTCACAGGATGGCTTGTTTTTCCTTAAAATACACCTTATAACGACAATACAAATAAATACCTCCACAGGAGCTGCATCAAGCACTATCATATATGTCCCCTTTGTACGATCCAGGGGCACACTAGCAATTCTCTCCACACTTGCATCCAGCTACCGAATTAATCATGTAATACATAACATTTATATATTTATGAAGTGAGCTGCTTATGAAAATTATTTCAAACCATTTTGAACTTTCATAAAATTTTCATACACTGTATGAAACACTGATCTATGTCAATAAATGAGATCTTGTATGTACATAATCCCCAATAATTCTTTTATTAATCAATACTATACGCAAAGTTTTTTATTTGCAGAATCAGACTGAATCTAATAACATGGGAAAATCTCATTGGGTACCTCCACAGGAGCTGCAACAAGCACTGTCACATTTCTTTCCCTTGCAAGTTCCAGGTGCGCACTTCCATTTGAATCCACACTCGCAACCATCAACTTGTAATGGAAAAATGTATTTTGGTTAGATAAAAACTCTTTGGCACCATTTTACTGCTGTTCTTAACTGTGAAGAGACAAACTGCTGGACTGAGCACTAGAACGGCTTTCTGTTTTTTAACTTGGCAACATCGTATTCTAATCCTTCATTTACAGAAGTTTTAAATAGAAGTTCAAAAATTGAAAAGAAAATCATGGGTGTGCGATGAGTAAACTAAGTAAAATAGAATTCAATAAAATATAACATAGATGCCTCCACAGGGGGGCACAGCAAGCGCTGTCATATTTATCTCCTTCGTCTGCACACTTGCAGCCAGTTACTGAAGGAAGTGGAACATAAATCTACATTCATTGCCTGAGCTTAAAGCTTTACTTTTGTTATATTAAGCTGGGATAAATTTTGAAGCTAGATTTTTAAAAAAAGCTAAACAGATAATAAGATTAAAGTTGGCAGTTGATCCGTTTTCCATTCATTCATTTCTTTGCCAAAATAACAACGTTCAGGTCCATATCCGAAACTATGTTCTCATGATAATTGTTGTACAGATTGACTGAGCGAAACTTCTAGCTCTTCTTTACACTTAAATGACACTGAAGAACCACAATCGTTTAAGTTGAAGCGGGTTTGAAGTGGACTGCGCCCTATCACTTGAATTTCCAAGACTGTACTTCAGATACAAAATATACAGCATACCTCCTCACGGATGGCAGCAGGCGCCATCACATTTGTTTCCAGAGGCACACTTGCACTTTCCAGCGCACTGAAATCCAGTCACTAAAGTACAACATAAATTCACAGATTCATTCCCAGAATTACTTACAGTCCCCTGAAAGACACATTAATAATATATTTCTCTTGTGATATTTTATTCTTGTTTACCCCTACTGTGTTAGTGTATAGCCCAAGCATTTCTATGAATAAGCAAGATATCAACAGCAAATTTCTTACTCAGGTGGAATGTTTATAGAAGACATTGTTTAACTATTATGACTCCTTTTCCTTTGACAGGACACCTGAAAATTACAAGAGGTGACGATTAGTTCATTTTGCTTTGGTCTAGTAATCTTTGGGTTTCGGTTTTTAATCCGGCTAAAGGCGGTAAGCAGTTAATTAGATTCCGCTCATAACTCTTCAGCTAGGTGAATGCAATAGATCTGATCACCCATAATCAATAAAAATACTGGTCCATTGAGTGATTCAAAGTACAAGGGAATACCGCTACAGGGATTACAGCAAGTTCTCTCACATTTGCCCCCATGCAAGTTCCAGTTGCGCACTTGCAGTTTGTTTCCACATTTGCATCCAGAAACTGAAATTAGTGAGCAGTATATTCCAAACACTTTCTAAAACTAGGGATACAAATCTCCAGTTAACCGTTTTGAAGACCTAGCCAAGACATAACGTCAGAAATAAGTTCCAACAATGAAACAAATACTGTCATTTTGACAATGTTTCAATAATTCGAAGCAAGAGACTGCGTTGCAAAACATACATACATGAACATGAACATACCGACAAACATAATGAATGCTAAATTTTATCAAATTTCAAAATACTATCATTTGACCATTTTTCCCCAATTAGAATAAAAACGACGTTTCATACCTTCAATAAGTGCTCTGTCTGTATGTGAAATTTCAACACAATCCATTTGATAGTTTTGCAGATCTAGCCACTAAACGATGTAAAAAAAAAAAACGCTAAATGCCAACAATCGAAAATCAATACTCTGCCTTTGATAATTTTTCTTGAATTCAAACAGAAACATGACTCTATACATCTTCTACGTTGATCCTATCTGTATCTTATTTCAAAACAATTCGACGATGGTTTCGGAGATATAGCCCTGATATGCATGCGGACGGACAAGCTCATAACTTGGGGAGACAATAAATATGTTTGACGCGTTCATGAAATTACAATTTTGCAACTGAACCTTTAGAAACAAGCCGAGTTACCAAACAAGGAAAGAGAGAAAAACTCTAAAACGAATACTGTTAGGCCAAAAAATGAAGAACTTTGTTTCTGAACGTAATTTTTTCATAATTTTAACACACAGAAACGAGTTTTCCCGGGTGGAAGCTACCCGAAAAGGGATGTTGGAGAGGCTGGGTTTATTTAGCGATTCACGCATTTACCGACATTTACACAATTTTACTAAATTTTTAAAATTCCACCATTTCGATATTTTTGTCATTTGCGATAAAAAACAAAATCCAGGTGGAGAAGCACCTAAGAAACTTTCGATTAAAATTTTATAGCTATTTAAAAAGACGGAGAGAAATGAATGGTTTGACAATTCAGTTATTTACTTTCATTTATTCCAGTTTTTGCCAAACTTCAAATTTCCAAAATACAAAATTCCAAGTTCCAGTAGCATTTTAAAAATGGGTCAAAACGGGCACAAAGAGTGCCGCCATTTTGGCAGTTTTTCGTCAATCGTCAAAAAGTAATAGCCAATGGGGGACTGCGCAGGGAACATTGCTACGTAATATCAAAACGATTGGAGCAAAACTGTAGGAGAAGTAGCATTTTAAATTAAAGTTTAAGATACGCACATACGCACATATATTCAAGGCCCCTATAGTGATACGACTAACACAGTCCGACGAAGTCGGCTGGGTTAAAAAGTGTTGTGAAGTAAATTTTTAAGAGAGACCTACCCATGGAATCCGATCCAAATTGTGAAAAAGAAGCATTTTGAAGTTTGGTATTCAAAAAATAAAATAATGCCCTCTACTTGGCTAATTTTTGACAGATCGAAAAAAGTAATATTTTAAGAAAGTCCTACCTAGAAAACATTCATTAGGAATTTGAAGAAAAGCTAATTGACATTGTAGGAAAAGAAGCACTTTGAAAATTGGCAGCCCAAAAAATTGAAATCCCTCCCATTCAGCCAAATTTTTTGGTGGATCGCTAAATATAACTTTTAAAAAGAGACCTACTCAGAGAACAATGGTACAAAATTGGAAAGGAATCAAATTAAAATTGTAGGAGAAGAAACATTTTGAAAACGGGAAGCCAAAAACTGAAGAATGCTCCCATTTAACCAGTTTTTGGCGGCTCGTCAAAATAGTAAGTTTAAGTTTAAAAAAAGACTTACCTAGGGAATTTTGTGCAGAATTTATAGAAAATTTGACTAAAATTGTGAGAGAAGAAGCATTTTGAAAATTGGCAACAGAAAAATTTTAAATGCCTCTCAATTGGTAAATTTTTGGTGGATCGCCAAAAGAGGTATTTTGGAAAGAGGCCTACCGAGAGAACATTTGGGCAAATTTGGGCAAAATTTGAAAGGCATCCGATGAAAACTGAAAGAGAAGTATTTTAAGTAAACTTTATTTATGTACACACGTACACACGCACATACGTGCATACAAGCGACGGATGGCCCTCTATTGATGTGATAAGACCAGCCCGACAACGTCGACTGGTCTTACAAGAAACAAAGTAATTTATATAGAACATATAGCGTATCTGAGATACTTCAATATGGAGCGTAGAATGCGATGTTACATTTCCTCCCTTGCAGGATCCAGGGCGCACTTGCAATCGCCAACACATTTACATTAAGTCACTAAAATAAATAGAAAAATGCTACATATACATTTATAACAATTTGACACAACAATTTATGCATGGGTAACAATTCCCTCGTTCAAATAGACCTTCATTCAACAACACATTCTTAACACTTGCCACGTCGAAGAAGTAAAAACAGCACACTGAACGTATGGAACCAGTGTTTCGGATCTTTTTTCTCGCTACTGGTCCGTCATCAAAAAACATTTGAAGTTGTGCACCTAATTTTTTTCACCTTTCTTTTCATTTCTATAATCAAAAGACGAAAAGAAAAAACACACTAATTTTTATCACCAAAAGCGACGTCTAAGGGCTTCAGCACCCTTTATACAACCCTTTCGGGTCGGGGTGGAAGGAAGGAGGGATGGCAGGAAGAATGTCGTTTCATAGAGTAAGTAGCGAAGCTTTTTAGAAGGTTTTCAAACCGGCAAAGGTGTTCTTAGAAAGGTTTCGGAATCTAAAAACAGTGGCTTCTCTGCTAGGAAATGCCAACAAAAATCAGGCTGAAAGTTTTTAAAATTGTATTTGAATGAAGAAAGTGATTTTAAAAGCAGTATTTTTTTGCCAAGTGTTTAATATTTTATCTTTGAGAAATAGGTTTCCGTTTTAAATTATACTCATTGCTTAAATTTTGACAATTTATGAACAATCAATGGACAACATCAACATATTTTGGTTATTTCATTTAATTATTTACTTTATTTTATTTAGTTTATTTTTTGTAATATTTTAAAAGGAATAAACAAGTGTTTTAAACTGAATTTTAACAAAGAAAAAGTTTAAAACAAACCTTGCTACATTTTGATGTTAGAATTAGGGGCTGCAGCAAGCGCTGCTACATTTGTCCCCCTTTGCACGATCCAGGGGTGCACTTGCAATCCTCTCCACACTTGCATTCGGCTACTGGATAACCCACACAAAATACCACGCCTACTTGCTGAGGATGAAAAATGAGCATTTTTGTGTTATTTGTTTGTTGTTTTTTTTTAAATAAAATCTAAATTTGTTTGAGTTTCATATCTCACGTGATATCACATGCATTTCCAAAAGTGCACTTCAGAAATAGTATCTATAGCATGTCTCCACAGGAAGCGCAGCAGGCACTACGACACGTTTTTTTCTTTGCAGGTTCCAAGGACATACTTGCAGTTTCCCGCACAATGGCATCCAGTCCCTGAAATTCGACATAAATTCAAAGATTCACTACCATAATAATTCATAGCCCACTGCAAATTTTAATTTCACACATTTGTTTCTCCCAGTTGATAATACAACAGGGTTATGAACAACAAATTGACATTAGATTGTGTTTTTTCTATGTTATGTTTTCAGCAACTGGATTGGTGTCTGTCGAAATGTACATCTAAAAATAAGCAAAGTTTTAAACAGAAACTTCTAATTTACTTTAACGGTTTGCAGAAACCTTAAAAATACACCTTATAACGAAAATGCAAATAAATACCTCCACAGGAGCTGCATCAAGCACTATCATATATGTCCCCTTTGCACGATCCAGGGGCACACTTGCAATTCTCTCCACACTTGCATCCAGCTACTGAATAAATCATGTAATACATAACATTTATATATTTATGAAGTGCGCTGCTTATGAAAATTATTTCAAACCATTTTGAACTTTCATAAAATTTTCATACACTGTATGAAACACTGATCTATGTCAATAAATGAGATCTTGTATGTACATAATCCCCAATAATTCTTTTATTAATCAACACTATACATAGTTTTTTATTTGCAACTCACATAAGAATCAGATTAACATGTGCAAATCTCATTTGGAACCTCCACACGAGCTGCAACAAGCACTGTCACATTTCTTTCCCTTGTAAGTTCCAGGTGCGCACTTGCATTTGAATCCACAACTTGTAATGGAAAAATGTACTTCGGTTAGATAAAAACTCTTTGGCACCATTATACTGCTATTCTTAACTGTGAGTAGACAAACTGCTGTACTGAGCACTAGAACGGCTTTCTGTTTTTTACTTGGCAAAGTCCTATTCTAATCCTTCATTTACAGAAGTTTTAAACATAAGTTCAAAAATTGAAAAGAAAATCATGGGTGTGCAATGAGTAAACTAAGTAAAATAGCATTCAATAAAATATAACATAGATGCCTCCACAGGGGGGCACAGCAAGCGCTGTCATATTTATCTCCTTCGTCTGCACACTTGCAGCCAGTTACTGAAGTGGAACATAAATCTACATTCATTGCCTGAGCTTAAAGCTTTACATTTGTTATATTAAGCCGGGATAAATTTTAAAGCTAGATTTAAAAAAAATGCTAAACAGGCAATAAGATTTAAGTTGGCAGTTGATCCGTTTTCGATTCATTCATTTCTTTGTTAAAAATAACAAGGTTCGGGTCCATATCCGAAACTATGTTCTAATGATAATTGTTGTACAGACTGACTGAGCCAAACTTCTAGCTCTTCTTTACACTTAAATGACACTGAAAAACCACAATCGTTTAAGTTGAAGCGGTTTCAAGTGGACTGCGCCCGATCACTTGCATTTCCAAGAATGTACTTCAGATACAAAATATACAGCATACCTCCTCACGGAGCGCAGCAGGCGCTATCACATTTGTTTCCAGGGGCACACTTGCACTTTCCAGCACACTGATATCCAGTCACTAAAGTACAACATAAATTCACAGATTCACTCCCAGAATTATTCCCAGTCCCCTGAAAGACACATAATAATATATTTCTCTTGTGATATTTTTATTTTTGTTTACCCCTACTGTGTTAGTGTATATTCCAATGCATTTCTATGAATAAGCAAGATATCAACAGCAAATTTCTAACTCAAGTGGAATGTTTATAGAAGACATTGTTTAACTATTATGATTCCTTTTCCTTTGACAGGACACCTGAAAATTACAAGAGGTGACGGTTAGTTCATTTTGTTTTGGTCTAGTAATCTTAGAGTTTCGGTTTTTAATCCGACCGAAGGCGGTAAGCATAACTCCACAGCTAAGTGAATGCAATAGATCTGATCACTCATAATGAATAAAAATACTGCTCCATTGAGTGATTCAAAGTACAAGGGAATACAGGGGCTACAGCAAAGTACTCTCACATTTGTCTCCCGTGCAAGTTGCAGGGGCGCAGTTTGTCTCCACATTTGCAACCAGAAGCTGAAATTAGTGAGCAGTATATTCCAAACACTTTCTAAAACTAGAACCTCAGGGATACAAATCTCCAGTTAACCGTTTTGAAGACCTAGCCAAGACACAAAGTCAGAAATAAGTTCCAACAATAAAACAAATACTGTCATTTTGACAATGTATCGATAATTTGAACCAAGAGACTACGTTGCAAAGCTTCAATATGAGTTCTATTAATGTTTGGAATTGTAAAATAATCGCCCTATAGAATCAGAAAGAAAGCGCGGACATTATACCGATAAACATACATGAATGCTAATTTTTATCAAATTTCAATATATTATCATTTGACCATTTTTCCCCAATTAGAATAAAAACGACGTTTTACACCTTCAATATGTGCTCTATCTGTATGTGAAATTTCAATACAATCCATTAAACGATGAGATCTTGCCACTAAACGATGTAAAAAAATAACGCTAAATGCCAATAATCGAAAATCAATACTCTCAATTTGATAATTTTTCTTGAATTCAAACAGAAATACGACTCCATACATCTTCTACGTGGATCCTATCTGTGTCTTATTTCAAAACAATCCGACAATAGTTTCGGAGATATAGCCTTGATATGCATGCGGACGGACAAGCTCATAACTTGGGAAGACAATAAATATGTTTGACACGAATCTGAAATTATAATTTTGCAACTGAACTATTAGAAATACGCATGTGAAGGACACGACCCAGCCGAGTTACCAAACAAGGGAAGAGAGAAAAACTCTAAAACGAATACTGTTAGGCCAATGAAATGAAGAACTCTGCTTGTGAACGTAATTTTTCCATAATTTTAACACACAGAAACGAGTTTTCCAGGGTGGAAGCTACCCGAAAAGAGATGTTGGAGAGGCTGGATTTTGACGCATTTATCGATTCACGCATTTACCGACATTTACACAATTTAACTAAATTTTTAAAATTCCACCATTTCGATATTTTTGTCATTTGCGAAAAAAACAAAATCCAGATGGAGAAGCACCTAAGAAACCTTCGATTAAAATTTTATTACTATTTGAAAAAGACTGAGAGAAATGAATGGTTTGACAATTCAGTTATTTACTTCCATTTATTCCAGTTTTTGTCAAACTTCAAAGTTCCAGACTTCAAAATTCCAAGTTCCCGTACCATTTTAAAAATGGGTCAAAGTTTTTCGTCAATGTCAAAAAGTAATAGCCAGGTGGGGGACTGCCCAGGAAACATTCCTGCGTAATATCAAAACGATTGGAGCAAAACTGTAGGAGAAGAAGCATTTTAAATTAAAGTTTGACATACGCACATACATTCAAGGCCCCTATAGTGATACAACTAACACAGACCGACGAAGTCAGCTGGGTTAAAAAGTACTGTAAAGTGTTTAGCACAATATTGTTTTATTTAAATAATTTAAATAATTAAGCAAGAATCACAGGCGCTGGATTTTATCGTTATTCTTAAAAAGTAACGTTTTGAGAGAGACCTACCCATACAACAATCGCACAAAATTGGAACGGAATCCGATCCAAATTGTGAAAAAAAGCATTTTGAAGTTTGGTATTCAAACAATAAAATAATCCCGTCTACTTGGCTAATTTTAGACAAATCGAAAAAAAGTAATATTTTAAGAAAGTTCTACCTGGAAAACATTCATACGGAACTTGAAGAAAATCTAATTGACATTGTATGAAAAGAAGCACTTTGAAAATTGGCAAAAAATATGAAATCCCTCCCATTCAGCCAAATTTTTTGGTGGATCGCTAAAAATAACTTTTAAAAAGAGACCTACTTTGAGAAAATTATCGTACAAAATTGGAAAGGAATCAAATTAAAATTGTGGGAGAAGAAATATTTTGAAAACGGGAAGCCAAAAACTGAAAAATGGTCCCATTTGACCAGTTTTTGGCGGCTCGTCAAAATAGTAAGTTTAAGTTTTAAAAAAGGCTTACCTAGAGAATATTTGTGCAGAATTTAAAGAAAATTTGACTAAAATTGTGAGAGAAGCGTTTTGAAAATTGGCAACCGGAACATTTTAAATGCCTCTCAAATGGTAAATTTTTGGTGGCTCGCCAAAAGAGGCATTTTTGAAAGAGGCCTACCTAGAAAACATTTGTACAAAATTTGAAAGGCATCCGATGAAAACTGAAAGAGAAGTATTTTAAGTAAAACTTTATTTACGTACACACGTACACACGTACATACGTACATACAGGCGACGGATGGCCCTCTATTGATGTGATAAGACTAGCCCGACAACGTCGACTGGTCTTACAAGAAACAAAGTAATTTGTATAGAACATATAGCGTATCTGAGATACCTTGATACGGAGCGTAGAATGCGATGTCACATTTTCCTCCCTTGCAGGATCCAGGGCGCACTTGCAATCGCCAACACATTTACATTCATTCACTAAAATAAATAGAAAAATGCTACATATACATTTATAACAATTTGACACAAAAATTTAAGCGTGGGTAATAACGCCCTCTTTCAAATAGACCTTCATTCAACAACATATTCTTAACACTTGCCACGTCGAAGACTTGAAAAGAGCACACTGAACGTATGGGACCAGTGTTTCGGATCTTTTTTTTTCGCTACTGGTCCGTCATCAAAAAACATTTAAAGTTGTGCACCTATTTTTTTAACCTTTCTTTTCATTTCTATAATCAAAAGACAAAACGAAAAAACACTAATTTTTATCACCAAAAGCGACGTCTAAGGGCTTCAGCACCTTTTATACAACCCTCTCGGGTCGGGATGGAAGGAAGGAGGGATGGCAGGAAGAATGTCGTTTCAAGGAGTAGGTAGCAAAGCTTTTTAGAAGGTTTTCGAACCGGCAAAGGTGTTCTTAGAAAGGTTTCGGAATCTAAAAACACTGGCTTCTCTGCTAGGAAATGCCAACAAAAATCAAGCGGAAAGTTTTTAAAATTGTATTTGAATGAAGAAAGTGATTTTAAAAACAGTATTTTTAATATTTTATCTTTGAGAAATAGGTTTCCGTTTTAAATTATACTCATTGCTTAAACTTTGACACTTTATAAACAATCAATAGACAACATCAACATATTTTGGTTATTTTATTTAATTATTTACTTTATTTTATTTAGTTTATTTTTTTGTAATATTTTAAAAGGAATAAACAAGTGTTTTAAACTGAATTTTAAAAAAGAAAAAGTTTAGAACAAACCTTGCTACATTTTGATGTTAGAATTAGGGGCTGCAACAAGCGCTGCTAAATGTGTCCCCCTTTGCACGATCCAGGGGTGCACTTGCAGTCCTCTCCACACTTGCATTCGGCTACTGGATAACCCACACAAAATACCACGCCTACTTGCTGAGGATGAAAAATGAGCATTTTTGTGTTATTTGTTTGTTTTTTTTTAAATAAAATCTAGATTTGTTTGAGTTTCATATCTCACTTGATATCTATAATACTTACATTTTTTTAAAAATATTAGTGGTGAGTTCAGTGCAGTGTCACATTGTGGTTGAATACCCCCGCAAGAAGTGCAGCAGGCAGAAGTGCAGCAGGAAGAAGTGCAGCAGGCAGACGTGCAGCAGGAAGAAGAGCAGCAGGAAGCAGTACAGCAGGAAGAAGTGCAGCAGGCAGAAGTACAGCAAGCAGAAGTGTAGCAGGCAGAAGTGCAGCAAGCAGAAGTGCAGCAGGAAGAAATGCAGCAAGCAGAAGTGCAAAAGGCAGAAGAGCAGCAGGCAGATATGCAGCAGGCAGAAGTACAGCAAGCAGAAGTGTAGCAGGCAGAAGTGCAGCATGCAAAAGTGCAACAAGCAGAAGTGCAGCAGACAGAAGTACAGCAAGCAGAAGTGCAGCAGGAAGAAATGCAGCAAGCAGAAGTGCAACAGGCAGAAGTGCAGCAGGCAGAAGTGCAGCAGGAAGAAGTGCAACAGGTAGAAGTGCAACAGGCAGAAGTGCAGAAGGCAGAAGTGTAGCAGGCAGAAGTGCAGCTGGCAGAAGTGCAGCTCCCAGAAGTGCAGCAGACATCTGCCACATTCACCACTCTTACACGCTCTTCGTCATACTTGCATACAGTCACTGAAATGTAATTGCGCGACACTGGGTATATAACGTTTACGAAACGCGCCGCAAAATAAGACTATGTCGTTGCTGAATAACAGTAGACCTTGCGGGTCCATAACTTTTAAAACAATTCCTAAACGCAAATAGCTAGTTTTGAAATAATAGTTATTTTTTAAACCATATGCGAATTGAAATTCCAAAATAATCACCCCACCCCCCTTTCAGGAATACTGAATGAAAAATACCAAATTTTCAACGAAATTGGCACCTCACGCGGACTCCGTCTATCTCAAAATTACCCCCTTTCTTCGCATTTTTAGACACGCATGGTAAAATATAAGATACCAAGTGGGCCCCCAGGTAAAAAACAAGACAGACCGAGGTTGGCTGCGACATAACAACGCGCAGTTCCTCTCTTTTGAATTTCATTTTCTGATATAAAATGAACAGGGCTTTTTATTAACTTTTATTCTTCTTCTTAACATCTTCTTCTCCTATGCATTCTTTTATGCATTCTTCTGTACATTCTTAGTCCTTAGTCAATTCCTTTTCTCTTATTCAGAATTTAACGAAAGGCTGGATAATGATCGCCTATGTGTCTAAGATAAACCTGATCTCCCTATCCACCTCACACACACACCCTAATTCCTCACACCCCGCACCTCTTCCATCTCTAACCCCCCTCCCACCCCCCGACACACACCCTAAGCCATCTCTTACTCCACCAAAAACCGGTCAAATTGGGCACAAAAAGTGCCGCCATTTTGGCAGTTTTTCGTCAATCGTTAAAAAGTAATAGCCAGGTGGGGGACTACCCACGGAACATTCCTGAGTAACATCAAAACGATTGGAGCAAAACTGTAGGAGAAGTAGCATTTTAAATTAAAGTTTAACATACGCACATACATTCAAGGCCCCTATAGTGATACAACTAACACAGACCAACGAAGTCAGCTGGGTTAAAAAGTACTGTGAAGTGTTTAGCACAATATTGTTTTATTTAAATAATTTAAATATGTATGCAAGAATCGCAGGCGCTGGATTTTATCGTTATTCTTAAAAAGTAACTTTTTGAGAGAGATCTACCAATACAACAATCGCACAAAATTGGAACGCTATTCGATCCAAATTGTGAAAAAAAGCATTTTGAAGTTTGGTATTCAAAAAATAAAATAATGCCGTCTACTTGGCTAATTTTTGACAAATCGAAAAAAGTAATATTTTAAGAAAGTCCTACCTAGAAAACATTCATACGGAACTTGAAGAAAATCTAATTGACATTGTAGGAAAAGAAGCACTTTGAAAATTGACAAAAAAATTGAAATCCCTCCCATTCAGCCGAATTTTTTGGAGGATCGCTTGAAATAACTTTTAAAGAGAGACCTATTGAGAGAATAATCATACAAAATTGGAAAGGAATCAAAGTAAAATTGTGGGAGAAGAAACATTTTGAAAACGGAAAGCCAAAAACTTATCTAGGGAATATTTGTGCAGAATTTAAAGAAAATTTGACTAAAATTGTGAGAGAAGAAGCATTTTGAAAATTGGCAACCGAAACATTTGAAATGCCTCTCAATTGGTAAACTTTTGGTGGATCGCCAAAAGAGGTGTTTTTGAAAGAGGTCTACCTAGAAAAAAATTGTACAAAATTTGAAAGGCATCCGATGAAAACTGAAAGAGAAGTATTTTAAGTAAAACTTTATATACGTACACACGTACACACGCACATACGTATATACAAGCGACGGATGGCCCTCTATTGATGTGATAAGACCAGCCCAACCACATCGACTGGTCTTACAAGAAACAAAGTAATTTGTATAGAACATATAGCGTATCTGAGATACCTTGATACGGAGCGTAGAATGCGATGTCACATTTTCCTCCCTTGCAGGATCCAGGGCGCACTTGCAATCGCCAACACATTTACATTCATTCACTAAAATAAATAGAAAAATGCTACATATACATTTATAACAATTTGACACAACAATTTAAGCGTGGGTAATAACGCCCTCATTCAAATAGACCTTCATTCAACAACATATTCTTAACACTTGCCACGTCGAAGACTTGAAAAGAGCACACTGAACGTATGGGACCAGTGTTTCGGATCTTTTTTTTCGCTACTGGTCCGTCATCAAAAAACATTTGAAGTTGTGCACCTATTTTTTTAACCTTTCTTTTCATTTCTATAATCAAAAGACAAAACGAAAAAAACACTAATTTTTATCACCAAAAGCGACGTCTAAGGGCTTCAGCACCTTTTATACAACCCTCTCGGGTCGGGGTGGAAGGAAGGAGGGATGGCAGGAAGAATGTCGTTTCAAGGAGTAGGTAGCAAAGCTTTTTAGAAGGTTTTCGAACCGGCAAAGGTGTTCTTAGAAAGGTTTCGGAATCTAAAAACACTGGCTTCTCTGCTAGGAAATGCCAACAAAAATCAAGCTGAATGTTTTTAAAATTGTATTTGAATGAAGAAAGTGATTTTAAAAACAGTATTTTTAATATTTTATCTTTGAGAAATAGGTTTCCGTTTTAAATTATACTCATTGCTTAAATTTTGACACTTTATAAACAATCAATAGACAACATCAACATATTTTGGTTATTTTATTTAATTATTTACTTTATTTTATTTAGTTTATTTTTTTGTAATATTTTAAAAGGAATAAACAAGTGTTTTAAACTGAATTTTAAAAAAGAAAAAGTTTAGAACAAACCTTGCTACATTTTGATGTTAGAATTAGGGGCTGCAACAAGCGCTGCTAAATGTGTCCCCCTTTGCACGATCCAGGGGTGCACTTGCAGTCCTCTCCACACTTGCATTCGGCTACTGGATAACCCACACAAAATACCACGCCTACTTGCTGAGGATGAAAAATGAGCATTTTTGTGTTATTTGTTTGTTTTTTTTAAAATAAAATCTAGATTTGTTTGAGTTTCATATCTCACTTGATATCTATAATACTTACATTTTTTTTAAAATATTAGTGGTGAGTTCAGTGCAGTGTCACATTGTGGTTGAATACTCCCGCAAGAAGTGCAGCAGGCAGAAGTGCAGCAGGAAGAAGTGCAGCAGGCAGAAGTGCAGCAGGAAGAAGTGCAGCAGGAAGCAGTACAGCAAGAAGAAGTGCAGCAGGCAGAAGTACAGCAAGCAGAAGTGTAGCAGGCAGAAGTGCAGCAAGCAGAAGTGCAGCAGGAAGAAATGCAGCAAGCGGAAGTGCAAAAGGCAGAAGAGCAGCAGGCAGATATGCAGCAGGCAGGTGTACAGCAAGCAGAAGTGTAGCAGACAGAAGTACAGCAAGCAGAAGTGCAGCAGGAAGAAATGCAGCAAGCAGAAGTGCAACAGGCAGAAGTGCAGCAGGCAGAGGTGCAGCAGGCAGAATTACAGCAAGCAGAAGTGTAGCAGGCAGAAGTGCAGCATGCAAAAGTGCAACAAGCAGAAGTGCAGCAGACAGAAGTACAGCAAGCAGAAGTGCAGCAGGCAGAAGTACAGCAAGCAGAAGTACAGCAAGCAGAAGTGCAGCACGAAGAAATGCTGCAAGCAGAAGTGCAACAGGCAGAGGTGCAGCTGGCAGCAGTGCAGCATGCAGAAGTACAGCAGGAAGAAGTACAGCAGGCAGAAGTGCAGCAGGCACGAGTGCAGCAAGCAAAAGTACAGGAAGCAGAAGTGCAGCAGGTAGAAGTGCTGCAGGCAGAACTGCAGAAGGCAGAATTACAGCAGGCTGAAGTGCAGGAGGCAGAAGTGCATCAGGTCACATTAACCACCCTTACACGCTCCAGGGGCGCACTTGCACTCTTCGTCATACTTGCATCCAGTCACTGAAATGCAATTGCATAACATACCGTTTACGAATCGCGCCGCAAAATAAGACTATGTCGTTGCTGAATAACTGTAGACCTTGCGAGTCCATAACTTTTAAAACAATTCCTAAACGCGAAGAGCTAATTTTGAAATAATACTTATTTTTTAAACCATATGCGAATTGAAATTCCAAAATAATCACCCCATCCCCCTTTCAGGAATACTGAATGAAAAATGCCAAGTTTTCAACGAAATAGGCACTTCGCACGGACTCCGTCTTTCTTTTTCTTCGCATTTTTGGACACGCATGGTAAACTATAAGATACCAAGTGGCCCCCCTGGAACGCGGGTATCAAACAAAACAGACCGAGGTTGGCTGCGACATAACGCACAGTTGCTCTCTTTTGAATTTCATTTTCTGATATAAGAGGAACAGAGCTTTTTATTAACTTTTATTCTTCTTCTTAACATCTTTCTTCTCCTATACATTCTTTTATGCATTCCTCTGTACATTCTTAGTCCTTAGTCAATTCCTTTTCTCTTATTCAGAATTCAACAAAAGACTGAATAATGATCGCATATGTGTCTAAGATAAACCTGATCTCATCATCCACCTCACACACACACCCTAATTCCTCACACCTCGCACCACTTCCATCTCCACCCCCCCCCCCCGGACACACACCCTAAGTCATCTTTTACTCAACAAAAGACCGGGTAGGGATCGTATATGTGACCCACACACACCATAACCCCTCACCAACATCTCCCACCCACACACACCATGACCCTCAACCCCCCATCTCCCCCACACACCATAACCCCTCACCCCCACATCTCCCACTCACACACACACACACCATGACCCTCACCCCCCATCTCCCACCCATACACACCATAACCCCTCACCCCCATCTCCCCCACACACCCTAACCCCTAACTCCCCGCATCTCCCACCCACGCACACATGACCCCTCACCCCCCATCTCCCACCCACACACACCATAACCCCTCACCCCATCTCCCCAACACACCTTAACCCCTCACCCTCCACGTCTCCCACCCACACATACCATAACCCCTCACCCTCCAATTCTTCTACCCACACACACCATAACCTCTCACCAACATCTCCCACCCACACACACCATGACCCTCAACCCCAATCTCCCCTACATACCATAATTCCTCACCCCCACATCTCCCACCCACACACACACCATGACCCCTCACCCCCCATCTCCCACCCATACACACCATGACCCCTCACCCCCATCTCCCACCCACACACACCATGACCCTTCACCCCCCATCTCCCAGCCACACTCACCATAACCCCTCACCCTCCACATCTTCTACCAACACACACCATAACCCCTCACCCCCCCCCCCCCCATCTCCCACCAACACACACCATAACCCCTCATCCCCCATCTCCCCCACCCACCATAGCCCCTCACCCCCCACATCTCCCACCCACACATACCATAACCCCTCATCCCTCATCTCCCATCCACACACACCATAACCCCTCACCCCGCCCCATTACCCACCCACGCACGCCAGAGCCCCTCACCCCTCCACAAAAGGCCAAATAGGGATCATTTATATGGCTAAGCTTTCCCCTTCTTCCCCCTCCCACACAACCTTACCCCTCACACACACACCCTAATCCTCACCCAGTCGCACCCCACACACACCTGAAACTCCTTCCTCCCCATCCATCCTCACACTCTCCACAAAAGATATGGATCGTATGTGTGGTTTAGCTACCACCTGCCCTCCCCTCCTACTCACTCTAACTCCTCACCCCCTGCCCCTCCCCCCACACACAAACAATTGTCTCTCCTGACAATATTCTCATTGACGATAGTATAAAAAATAAAAGTATCTGCCAAAAAAAAAAAAACAGGAAAATAACTGAGTTAAAAATCATGGTAATGTTTTTTGTCAAAATGGGGCAAGTAGCTTAAGTAATTATGCATGCAATTTGCCAATTTTATCTAATACTCTGACATACATTTCATGAAATCTTTAGTGTGCACTCTCCGCAAACTGTTACCTGCACAAGGGCTGCAGCAAAGCGCTGTCACATGTGTCCCGCTGTCACATGTGTCCCGCTGTCACATGTGTCCCGCTGTCACATGTGTCCCGCTGCCACATGTGTCCCGCTGTCACATGCGTCCCACTGTTACATGTGTCCCCCTTGCACGCGCCATGGCAACAGTCTCCCGCGCCTTGCACGCGCCATGGCCACAGTCTCCCGCGCCTTGCATCGGGTCACTGACATAAGTCACAAATTCATGTTCGCCGCGAGAACTTAATTTCTGCAATCACAAGTTTTGCTTCAGATTTACATCTAAATGAATTCGTATCGAAATCAATGTCAACGTGAAGACAGAGAAGTTTGGAAGCTTTTTTTTTCAAAATGTGTTACCACGTTTTTTTAGCCCGAATGAGGACTCTAACACTAAAATCCCCCATCTGACATTATATTCCACAAATACGAAGATTCAGTGGTGTTGTCCACGCTCTCCCCCTCCACCTCCCTTTCCCGTCCCCCTCCTCCTTTCCCTCCCAGTTCCTAGGCTCCCCACTTCCTTCCACCCGCCAACCAACATCGACAGGTACAAAAGTTATAACGTCAAACAGTAACAACAAATTAAAAAAGAAACAAAGTACTTTATATTGTTCTTATTTGAGATACCCCGGCATGGAGGGCAGCAAGTGCTGGCACATTTTCCTCTTTTGCAAGATCCAGGGGTGTATTTGCACTTATCACTACATTTACATCCAATCACTAAAATAAAAAGACGGCCATAGTTTTAACACTTCGCCTGTTAAAGACTTGAACAGAGCATAGTAGGGTAAAAGTGGGGGTTTAAAAAAACTGTCTCTGTATAAAGTGGGGATTTTAAAACACTAATGGAGCGTGTTAGAACCCCCATTGGGGTTTTGAAACACTTATGAAGTGTACCTGAACCCCCTTGGGGTTTTTGGCTCAGATGGCTATTCACAGAGCAGGTTGAATAGATGGACGGGGAGAAAAGGTGGACCAGAACTCTCATAGGTGTTTTGACCCAGATGGCTATTTACAGAGCAGGCTGAACAGACGGACGAAGGAAAAAGGTGGGACATTTTTTTTCTCTCTCTTCGCACGCACACACATACCAACACCATGACAGAATTAGCCTTTATTTCGTAACCCCCATGGGTGTTTTGACCTCTCTCCGCACACGCACATACATGACAACACCATGGCAGAATTAGCGTGGGTATTTTGACCCAGATGGCCATTTTCTATCTCTCTCTCTCTCTCTCTCTCTCTCTCTCTCTCTCTCTCTCTCTCTCTCTCACTCCGCACACACACATATATCAACACCATGACAGAATTAGCGCTCATTTCGCCAGGAGAGACAAAACTCCTCACTGGTTGCTGCTGCTCCTATTGCTGCTGCAGCAACACTTCCTCCTATGTGCTGCAATCGTCGCTGCATTTGACTTGAACTCCCTGCCTATCACGCTACAGAAATAAACCTAAGCTTTCATAACGTCATCGCAATCTGCCTGGTGCTTACTCCTCGTGACACCCTGTGGAATCAGAAACCCACAGAAGTAAAAAAAAATATAGAATATTCGTTCACTGAGTTGAGGAGCTGCACGACTTCTTGTATGGACTCTTGACTGGGGTCGTCCAGGTTCAATTCAACAGGCGAGAGTTAGAAGTGTGCTGTGACTGGCTGACGGCAGATGTGTTTTGAATGCTTGCCACAGCAGCGACTGTCTTATCATCCGGCATGATGGTTGCGGCTGGTGGACGGGCAGCAAGCATGTCAAAAGCACTGGTGGGCTGACAGCAGGCTTTGTCACCGCCGGTATCTTGTCACGGTTGCAGGCTTGGTCATGGTAGCTGGCTTGGCGATGGAACGTGAGGAAACAGCTGGCCGCGGTTGCAGCAGCAGATTGGCCAGCTCTGGAGAGCATTATCTGGCACGTTTGTGAGATTCCACAGCCGCCCTACCAAATCTGTGACGTTCCTCACGTTGAGTCAGACGTTGTTTCCACATCTCCATTTTGAATAACTCAAAGTCAAGGTAAATTTCTTCTATGAGGCAGATATCTTTGTCAGATAGCAGATACCTCTGCATCCTTTCCGGTGTAAAAAACAGATCTTTGAACTCCATGTTCTCGTCGCAGTGAAAAGTTGCCAAGTGTGAGAAGCCAGTGATGTGAGCTGGCTATATATGCAGGGAAGCGGCTAAATCAATATATCAAAGGGTTCACAGCATGAGAAGCAATTAAGCCAAGAGGCAAAGCGTGTGACTCTCACACAGTGCTAAACGGGGAGAGGGAGACGCAGCAAGTCACTCGGCACCAACTCACTCCTCGATCACCCCGCTCCACCCTAGGAGATCAAAATTTCACCAAATTTAACCAAATTGACCATAGTATACGTATTATAGGAAAGCATGGTAGGTGGGTGGGTCGGGTCGGGTCGGACCATTTTCAGGCTGTTGATGTCACGCGGTTGAAACGAAACTTTCAAGCAGTGCTTCTTCTAATCGGTAGCAACATTTTATGGTGTTAACGTGAAGAAGGGTTTTTCGACCAATACACGTACATGTACCTACTGAAGAACTGAGTGTCGTCGTTCAGCTCATCCACATGCTAGAAGGAAAAACACAGCATGTTTCCGCGTCAGAGCCACAGTTTTGCAAAGCCATGACCCGACGTTTCGATCAACTTCTTAGAAGTCTTCATGAGGAACATTTTAAGACTTTGTGTGTACCGGTGCCAAAGCGTGTTGGTAAGGATTGCGATTCCAAATTTTCAAAGGTCATGCTACATGTTTTCAAATACATTGAAGAACGCATTAAGGTGCATGATATTATGGCCTGCCTCTATGAAAAAGTACAATTTACCATGCCAATGCTCTTTGCATGATTAATGAGTAGTGGCAAACGAGGAGACTTTTTATTAATCGTCATGAGACAGCCTATAACAGACGGCCTGGAAACAGCCTTTCTTGATGCTTTCAATGAGACTCCGCGATTTTACAAACATCTCATGAAAACATACATGTGATGTCCGTATAAAAGGAGTGGGTGGAGAGGACCAAGTCACCATTCAATGTGCAGTCATGGAGAAGACAAGCAGCTTTAAAATTAGTGTGAACTTAAACATTACTGTGGAGGATGGGCAATTGGTGCCATTTCTTCGAATCAAACGTGGAGCGAAATGGCTTGCTTTAACATCATCCTTGTGGAAGATCGTGTCAGAGCTACGAACACGTTTCACTGCAGTTTTCATTTCAGCTTTACTGCATATATGTGTCTCAAACAATTCCAAAGATGGAAATTCCACATTGCATTCAAGGCAGAGAACTGGACTGTGTATCCAAATGTCATCTTGTTCCATCTTTCGTCTCTTTGCTCCTTTTCCATCCTTTTCACGAGCACGTTTCATTGCAGTGTGCTGAAATGTGTTCTCAGGCGTCCCCTTTTATACACACACATACATAGACAGAATGAGCGTCATTTCATAAGAGAGGATGGCGCTTAGAAGGGTCGAAAATTTTAGTAAGTTGGCTCTTCACCAACATCTCGGGTTCCCGAAACTACGTTGATATCTGTAGAACTGCTGCATGGTGAACGGTCTTCCTGCACACTTGAAGGGGTGGAAGTTATAATATGATATGTTTTTGAGTGTTGCGCCACACCACCATCAGTTTGTGCACATCGGTCCCAGCCCAGGCAACATCGCTGCAAACTTGTACCATAGGAGACCGCCACAGGTCTTACATGTTTGAACAGTGTAACAGTGTAAATGGCTGGAGAAATACATTACCTTGAACATGGAAAAGAGAAAATTGGCCAAGAACCCGTTTGAGAAAGACTTCTTCAAACTAATGAATATCTCTGTGTTTGGCAAAATCATGGAAAATGTGAGAAAGCGAATCAATGTTGAACTTGTTCACAACAAAAAGCGGATCAAGAAAGTCGTGACCACACCTTCTTTCCATATATTCAGAACTTTCAACGAAGATTTAACCGCCGTACATTTACACAAAGTGGATTTGCTTCTGGATAACCCCATTCAAGTCGGCTTCACCATTCTTGACCTCAGAAAAGTGCTTATGTTTGACTCTCATTACAATTACATCACGACCAAGTATCCCAATGCCAAGTTGTTGTTCAGCGACACCGACAGTCTATGTTATGACATAGAAACGGAAAATATCTACGAGAATATGCCAGCAAGATGCTGACCTGTTCGACACAAATGATTATCCGTCAGATCATTTCCAACATTCCAACGCAAACAAAAAGGTTCTTGAGAAAATAATGGATGAGACAACATGGAAGAGTATGTTGGACTCAGGCCGAAAATGTACCGTTTAATGTATGGTGGGAGAAAAAACATACGGCCAAAGGCATCACTCGAGCTTGTCAAAGACCAAACTCAAACGATGGCTACAGCACGCATTATTCGATGCCATGACAACCAGCTTTTCTCGAAGGTGTTGAGGAAAGTAGCCCTCTCCAAATATGACGACAAGAGGTACGTGCTGAATCATGGCTATTCCACCATGGACATTACAAAACCACACTATAAAGGGGGAGGCTCTCCAACTCAACTTATTTGAGGTGCGGACACTGAAGCGTTAACATGGAAGTGAAACCAAACTTAAGTCGTAACAGATCTGCATCCGATATGGATACTCTTGGTGATACAATCAAGGACTTAAAGGTCAGAAATCCCACCACCACCGCCAAGAAATTGAAAGTGGAGACGCCACCACCACCACCACCACCACAGTCGTTGGAGGGAATGTTTTCTCTGGGAAATGGAAATTACATTAAAATTATGAAGCAAAGCAATGAAGGAGTGGCCAACATTCGCAAGTACCTCAGAGATGAGGGATCTGGAAGAAACCATCCTACGAAAAAGGGTGTGTGAATGGAAAATGTTGAAGAAGCAGGTGAAAGAAGTGGATAAAAGGCTTCGAAGACAAGGAAATAGCTCATAAAGTGTACGTACTGCTGTCATGAACGCATTAGTGTTTGACAAAGGTGTTTACTTCACAATGAATGACTTGAATGAAGTTATTATAAATTCTACCTATTGGTTTAAACCTGAAGTGTGGAAAGACTTTAAAACGTACCGTCGGCAGTACCTGGGTTTAATCGCAAACTTGAAAATAATGTTGAGGCCCTAGTGATTGGGCATAATATCCCTAGTGATTGCGCATAATATACATGCGTGTCAGATTCTGGAGAAGTCTTATTCAGGAATATCAAGAGGATTATAGGGGAATTATACGGCATTTACAGCATTACTTGACTTCAATGTAAGAAATGGCGCGAAGTCTTACGATTCCAAGAGGTCTTACAGCATCCCTCTTCACCATTATCCGAGCATAAAATGCCTTCGCAGACAAGGAGACAGCTCATAGTTGATGCAACTGTTGAACGAGATGGAAGACTTTTTATCGCATCATGAACTCATTACAGATCGCTTCTCATATCTGAGCAACGCATGTGATGATATTGTGCTAAGATATTTTGGAAAGTATATCATACTACCGGCTGAAGCACAATCCGTGTTGACGGACAATCTACAGGAGCTGAGGGTACCTGGCTTTCTGCTTATACTCTCAGATGATTTAGAAGTGACTGTGACTGAGAACTGCCTAGGCGTGTTTGTACGATTCCGCCAGTATGACGGTCTTACAGAATGCTACGACTACATCACCCTCAACACAGTGGAATGGTACGCTGTGTTACAAGCATTAGATTGGAAAGAACCTGACGTTTGAATTCAAAGAGGACGTCAAAGTGCAACTCATAAGGGATACCAAATCCATTGATCTGACACATCCCATGGGGTTATGGTGATGGACAATATCTTACACATGAATGAATATGGATATGAACTGAAACTGTCTGAACATGAAAATGTTAAAATAATAAAGTTTGGTAATTTGGTAATTGCTTCATATGTGCCTAAAATGCATGACCTGTGGAGCCAGAACGGCCAACTTCGTCTTCAACGGCGCGCAAATGACGCATCAGATAAGACCCCTTCCAGACAGGCTGACGTTTTGTAACTAAAACATACTGAGGAGGTTAAAACCCTTCTATCTGCTCTTTTCAGGGCGGCAGCTCAAAAATCCAAAATAAGCTAATGTTATTCTGTGTGACTGCCTAAATATCTGCCAGCATTGAATGAACGGGGCTGTTCATTCGAACACGTCCTTGAATGGGCTGCCCATTCGAACATATCTTTGAATGGCACATTCTTCCCACATAACAAACAATTTCACTTACCCCACATTTTCACTTCCCTGTTCCAACAACAACAACACTGTAACTTCCGCTTCACACACGCAACTTTGCTGACAAGAAGGAGGCACTGACGTGCTATGTCCTGGGGGAGGAGGGGGGTCTGACCGACTATGTCCTAGGAGGGAAATTGATTGATTGGTCCAGAATTCTGGTCCAGAACTTTCGTTTTCCCCCTACTATTATCCCCTTTTCGCCTTTTCGGATACGCATGGTAAAGGATATGTTATGAAGTCCTCCCGTCCCTCCGCACGGGATCCAACCTGTAAAATGTCCAAAATGGGTATTTATAAGAAAAAAGGACTTAAAACACAGATTTTTAGTCATTCTGTTTAAGAATACTGCCTACAAACAAAATGGCGGTGTCTTATTTCTAAGTGCGCAGAAACAAGTAATTGTGTTGTTATGTGAACTAAAAAAAACACACACACAGGCCAATTTTAGGCTCCTTGACATAAAAAGATACAAGCACGATTATGGTTTTTTTTCAGCAGCTTAATCGCGGTCTTGATGATAATGCTGAAGCATAAATAACTCAACTTAATAGGAATATAATGATGTTTAGCCCATGCCACAAATAGGTTCATTCAATGGTTTTCACGCCACCGATCCAGACTTTCACAAAAGACCGGATAGGGATCGTATGTGCGGCTAAGCTATCCCCCATCTCCCCTCCCCGCCACACACACCCTAACTGCTCAACCCCATCTCCCCCATCTCTCTCCACACATTCTAATCCCTCATCGCCCACCTCCCCTTCACATACACACCCTAACCACTCACCCACTTCCCCCCACCCCCACACATCCCTAACCACTCACCCCTCCGCAAAAGGTCGGATAAGGATCGTATATGTGGCTAAGCTAACCAAGCTTCTCCCCCTCCCCTCACACACCCTCCTCATCCCCTCTATAAAAAGCTAGATAGGGATCGCATATGTCGTTCAGCTAACCCCCACCCCTCCTCTCCCACACATCTTAGCCCTCACTCCTTTCCCACCTCCCCTCATTCCCCCACTACACACACTAACCCCTCACCCCCTCCACAAAGGCCACACACTGATCGTATATGTGGCTAAGCTACTCTGCCACCCCCTACCCCACACACACCCCACCCCTACACCCCTCACACACCTCAATCCCTCACCCCTCTACACCTTACTCCCCTACCACAAACATCCCATTATTTAAATACATCACCACGGCGAGCAAAACATGCTATCACTTTCACGTCCATTGTAAGGGGAACATTTACAAGTGCCAGCACACTTGCATCCAGCCACTGAAAAAAGAACACTCACAGACACACTTTACAAACATCAGACAGCAGCTGGTTTTTTTTTTTTACAGTCGGAAAAAGTTTTTAATCTCCGGCAAAGGGCGAAAACTGTTTCGGTTTTCATAGAATTGAAAAAGAAAGCATGTCTGAGTTGAATGAAAGTCGAGCATGTTCTTTTTTAAATAGCCGAAAAAAGTTGTTTATTCAACTTATTTCTATGTCGGTTGGAAAAACAAGTACCAAGTTAAGAAAAGTTAACAATACGTGCTTTCTCCAAAAGTGCGGATATCCTTATCAAATAGGCCTGCTCCGGGAGAGCTATAAATAGCATCAGCTGTGTTTGAATGCCAAATTTCAGACACACACATGCTGCTCGCGCATACTGTCTTATGAAAATTCAATGGGAAATACATGATGCGGTGTATTATATCCAACTATTTTTCAGTTTTAATACCAAGATCCTTTTTTTTCTTTTTGGTAAATGACCATTCTTTTCAGGGGTCATTCGGTTAAAACAACACCGCTTTTCTTTTCCCGCATATATGAAGATAAATGACATCCTGTCAAGTTTATTTATCTCTGATGCATGTTTCATTCCTGTTCTGTTCGTCTTGCATCTTGCTATTCATGCATAACTATCTTTTATCTATTCTTCCCTGCTTTTCCACACTTCTCCAGAAAAAGATAAACTGTACTTCAAAAACCTATGGTCATTTCTATCACAAACTACAGTCCAAATAAACGTTTACGTGTATGTTCATCTTTAAAAAATAAAGAAATTTGCGTCATTTTTTCATGCTTTCAAGTTGAAATACGAATATGTCGCTTAACAATTATTCTTTGAAAGAGGTTCAAAATTTCTTAAAGACGAGAGGTATTTCTGTCACCGGACAAAAAAGAATCTGGTTTTTAGAGCTATGTACCTAATTAAAAGCGAAAAATGTGGACAGTGATGTTGACCCAGATGGTTTAATAGAAGACAGAAAAGGAAGTAATAAATGACAAGTTGGATATTGGTAGTATGTCGTGTTATTTATCGAACCCTTTCACATTGCACACATCTTCGCAGGATATAAATATATTACCCAAAGTTACAATTTTCGATCTTTGTAACGACTTATCACTAGCTCAGTCTGAAGACTATCCACGAAAAATTACGCGAGTAGATAAAACTTGAAGAATACGGAATGATGCAAGACGGATATGTATCATATTTATCATTTATTCAGTATTTCAACCAAATTATTTTCTGTGACCGCCAAGTTCAAACCCTGAACCAAAGTGTGCGTTTCACCTATTTTTCCGTTCTTAAAATAAGGTCTTGGGAAACTGATAGAAACATACTCCCCCCTAACATGTTTCACTTATTGCAAAGGAGACCTTATGTTCTTATTTCCAATGATAAACAGCAACATCCAAAGATTTTGCCTTTGTTCTTACATCACTTGTACATTGTCCCCACGAACAACGAATAACGGCCATTTTGATTATTTCTTTTTCACAAAACACACGAAAATATAAGGCATGTCAAAAAATTTCCACTAAGCACATGTTGAAATGGCATAAGAAGAGCTGTCCGAAGCTGATGTGTGTCTGATTTGAGTCATGCAGCGTACACGCACATGTTGTCTGGAGCTAAACATAGCACTCGCGCCTGGCAGCCAAAACAGAGCTATTGTTTAAGAGTACAGAGGACGTACGTGACTGCAGCCAAATAGCAAAAGCTAGGACGCACGTGACTTCAGCCAAATAGCAAAAACTAGACTGACACTAACATGGGGAAGTGAGTGGGTGACTCATACCATTATCAGGCACCTTTTTTTGTTGGGCGTGGAGTGCAGCGGAGTGCAACTTCTCGCTCCTTCCTATTAGTGGCAAACGCGGAATAGTGTTAGAGAATTTACAGCTTTTCTTTTTCAACCAAATTGGCATTCTGCGCGGACCGCGGCTGACCCCCAAAACTAACACTCTTTCTCCTCGTTTCGTTTTTTTTCGGACACGCAAGGACACACATTTAATGTCAAGTCTCCCCCCCCCCCCCCCAATCCACACCCCCTCAACCCCCCTCCCCACTCCCAGGAACTAGAGAAACTTTTATGAGAGGATGTAAATCATCTTTGTGTTGTATGGACATGGTTTAACATAAACTTTCTTTGAAAAAAAGCAAAAATTGTTAATTCAAAGTAAACTATTTTGTCTCGATGATTTCGTACAAGACTGATGTTGCATCGCCCGTTGTTTTAAAGATAAGCGATTATGACATAACAAACCTACGCAGGGGTTACAGCAGACGTTGTGACGTTCGCTTCCTATGCACGATCCAGTGGCGCATTTATAACTTACACCACATTTCCATCCTGCCACTGAAAATAGAGAAAGCAGTCGTAAAAAACTATGATATCGTAAATAACTATGATGTCGTAAATAACTATGATATCGTAAATAACTATGATATCGTAAATAACTATGATATCGTAATTAACTGTGATACAACATATTTAGATCGACATACTGTTTTATTTTTTCTAACTTGCTATATTCTGTAACAGCAAAAAAAAAAAAAAAAAAAAAAAAAAACGAAGCAAAACACACACACACGATCAGTTCAACGTATTATTTAAAGTTGCGGATTTTAAAAAGCCTAGTTTATTGAATTCACACGATTCGGGAAAGTGATTCCTTTTCTTCTGGCTGAAACCTAGTCACGCAAACTTCTCCGAGGCGGCTAGGGCTAGGACAACCAAATTTTGCATGGACATAATGTAGTATATGTCTAGTTGGTTTAACATAATTTATTCATTAATATTTTCTATGCAGAAATGGACATTGAAATTTTAAAACTCCTTATAAGGCAGGTCGAGACATCAGTGAGAGCTACTTCGGTGACATTAATCTCCCCGGTCCTGTAATTATCTCAAAAACTGTCAGAGATAGAGCGATCGATTTTTAGCTAACTTTCGACCCTATGTACCTAAAGCACATTCTGTAAAAGGCACTTCTGCGACCTTGATTTTGACCTAAAACGGTTGAGGATAGAGCGATTCTGAGCTTACTTTCGTCCATTTTGGTCTAAAAGACGATATATAAGAGGTACTTTGCTTACCTTGGCCTTCTCGGTCATGGTCAAGGTCAAAACCAGAAGTTAACCATTATCTCGGAAACTTTTAAAGGTAAAGCAATTTTTTAGCTTGTTTCAGACCACTTGGGCCTAAAAGAAGGTGCTTAAGAAGTAACTCGGTTATCTTGACGTCTTTGGTCATGGCCGCGGTCATCCGGATTTTGACTATCCCGAGAAAGGTTAAATCTAATCTTTGACCACATGAGCCTACAAGACCAAATGTAAGAAGTATCTTGGTGACCTTTACCTCTTCGGTCATACTCAATGTCAAAAACCAGACCTTGTTATTGAGATTATTTTCAACCCTGTTGGTCTAAAAGACCTTTTGTAATATGTATTTAGACCACCTCCCGAACACTCGCGTAACGTCGGGCCGACGTCGGAACGGTATAAACCAGGTCGGAAAACGTCGGCATCGGCTTCGATGCATCGGTAATGCATCGGTTATAGGTTGGCAATAGTCGAATTTCCATTTTTTTCTCATTCGTCGGAAGTTCATCGGTTACCGACGTTGGCCCGATGATTATTTTCCTCAGTTTATTAGATGTTGGCAAATATTCATCGGGCCGACATCTTTTTCCGACGAACTTCAGACCAATTGGGAATTTGTTTTTGCTAAAAATATTATATTCATATATTACACGTATTTCTCAATGCATATATTATACATATATTTTTATGCATTGGTTATACGTTGGAAATAGATTAACTTCCGACCAATGGTAAAAAAAAGTGAAACGGATATTACATACGTATATTCGATGTATTTAGTTATACGTACATTATACATATATTTGTATATGTTGGCCCAACGTCTGACATAGACGGACTTCCGACGGAACAAAACTTAATTGTTTTTGAAAAAGATATTACTGATGTATAACCGACGGATTACAATAATCGTATAATATACAAATATATCACTGCATCGGCTATACGTCGGAAATATACCGAATTCCGACGAAAACTAATTTTTTTATTTGAGATATTACAAGCATGTAATATGCGTATAAAAATATACGTATATTATACATATAGTTATATTTGTCGGTGAAACGTCGGAAATATACCGATTTCCAATGGATCTCAAATATATCACTACATCGGCTATACGTCGGAAATATACCGAATTCCGACGAAAACTAATGTTTTTATTTGAGATATTACAAGCATGTAATATGCGTATAAAAATATACGCATATCATACATATAGTTATATTTGTCGGTGAAACGTCGGAAATATACCGATTTCCAATGGATCTCTAAATTTGTGTATTTCACGCATAACTTGAAATGAAAACTATATATATATAGATATATTGCGTTGTGTACGAGTGCTCCACATATTCCACAGCGTCGGAAAAAAGATGCCGATATTGCCAACGCGTATTATACGTATTTTTTTAAACGTCTATAAAACGCATATTTTCCTATGTATAAATGACGTCGGAAATACATCGGAAAAAAGATGCCGATATTGCAATCGTATATTATACGTATTTTTTATACGTCTATAAAACACATATTTTCCGATGCTTATTCGGCGTCGGAAATTTATCGATTGACGTTTTGTAGGGGACATTATGAAGAATCAATAGTGGTGCATTATGAATATACTTGAAAATTATCATTTGCCTCAATAAACTAGCCCCAGCCGCCGTGGAGTAGAGGTATGTTCCGCGACTAGGATGCAAGAGGTCCCCGGTTCAAACCCGAGTAAGTACTAGTGTTCAGTTGCAATATATAGATATGCTATGTTGTATATTAATATGCTATGGTGTATGTATGAATATGTGAATTATGAATGGTTGGTAAAGGTTCAATGGGTCAGTTAAGGTTAGAAATAATATTTTTTACGTATAAAAATCATCGGAAGTTCGTCGGAAATGCATCGGAATATAAACGTATAACCGACGTATAGCCGACGGTTGGTATCCGACGTCGAAGAATTTGTAGGGATATTTCCGACGGTGGCCCGACGTATTAAAGATATATCGGCCCGATGTATATCCGATGTACGAAGCCGCTATATCTATTATGCGTCGGGCCATAGTTAATCCTATGTGCAACCGATACATCGGCCGACGAAGTTGCCGATATTGCCGATCTAGTATAGATGTATTTTAGACGTTACGCGAGTGTTCGGGCTTGATCTCCTCGGCCATGGTCAATGTCAAAATTCGGATGTCAATCATTATCTCCAAAACCGGTTAGAGATACATCGATTTTGAATTTATTTTCGACTCTTTGGGCCTAAAAGACGATATATAAGAGCTACTTCGGTGACCTTGACCTCCTCGGTCATGGTCAAGGTCAAAAGCCAGACGTTGACCATTTTCTCTAAAACTGTTACAATAACAACTATTTTGAGCTCATTCCCACTTGCAAACATAGTTTGCAAATGGGTATACTTTGCAAAGAATTCCGGCGTTTATTCCTTCCTTTTTTATGTTTTTTGTTTTTTTTTCGTCACGGAGGTTTCCAGAAAACTCCTCCTACGCTATTTGACGTACGACGATGAAATTTGGCACAGAGATAGAGGGTGATGAGATGTCGTGAAATCCGCAAACTTTTTTTACCTTGACCTTCAAGATCAAGGTCAAATTGAGGTCAAAGTTTTTTTACCTCAAATTGGTTTCCAAAAAACTCCTCCTACACGGTTTGTAGTAGAAAGACGGCATTTGGCAGAAACAAAGAGTGTAATGAGTTGTCGTGAAATCTGCAAAATTTTTTGACCTTGACCTTGACATTTAAGGTCAAATTGAGGTCAAAATATTTTTTCAAAAACCTATTCCATCACGAAAACTTGCTGGAAATAGCGCTCAAATCCTTGTTTCAACACGTGTACAGTGTCAGTAGGCAGTAACATCATTGATGGAATCTCGACATGCAGTGTCAAGGTCAAAGTCATGTGACTTTTGTATAATGAAACCCCTTAGAGACAAATTGTCCATTATCTCGAATACGGTTACAGATAGAGCGATTTTGAGCTTATTTTCGACCCTTTGGGCCTAAAAAGATGTTATGTAAGAGGTACCTCGGTGACCTTGACCTCCTCCGTCATGGTCAAGGTCAAAAACCGGAAGTTGACCATTATCTCGAAAACGGTTAGAGATAGAGCGATTTTGGGCTTATTTTCGATCCTTTGGGCCTAAAAGACGTTATGTAAGAGGTACCTCGATGACCTTGACCTCCTCCGTCATGGTCAAGGTCAAAAACCGGAAGTTGACCATTATCTCGAAAACGGTTAGAGAGAGAGAGAGCGATTTTGGGCTTATTTTCGACCCTTAGGGCCTAAAAGGGTCGAAAATATGTTATGTAAGAGGTACCTCGGTGACCTTGACCTCCTCCGTCATGGTCAAGGTCAAAAACCGGAAGTTGACCATTATCTCTAAAAAGGTTAGAGATAGAGCGATTTTGGGCTTATTTTCGACCCTTTGGGCCTGAAAGACGTTATATAAGAGGTTACTCGGTGACCTTGACCTCCTCCGTCATGGTCAAGGTCAAAAACCGGAAGTTGACCATTATCTCGAATACGGTTAGAGATAGAGCGATTTTGAGCTTATTTTCGACGCTTTGAGCTTATTTTCGACTCTTTGGACCTAAAAGACGTTACATAAGATTTACCTCGGTGACCTTTACCTCCTCCGTCATGGTCAAGGTCAAAAGCCGGAAGTTGACCATTATCTCGAAAACGGTTAGAGATAGAGCGATTTTGAGCTTATTTTCGACCCTTTGGGCCTAAAGGAGGCTATATAAGAGGTATCTCGGTAACCTTGACCTCCTCCGTCATGGTCAAGGTCAAAAACCGGAAGTTGACCATTATCTCGAAAACGGTTAGAGATAGAGCGATTTTGAGCTTATTTTCGACCCTTTGGGCCTAAAAGACGTTATATAAGAGGTACCTCGGTGACCTTGACCACCTCTATCATGGTCAAGGTCAAAAACCGGAAGTTGACCATTAGCTCGAAAACGGTTAGAGATAGAGCGATTTTGAGCTTATTTTCGACTCTTTGGACCTAAAAGACGTTACATAAGAGGTACCTCGGGACCTTGACCTCCTCCGTCATGGTCAAGGTCAAAAACCGGAAGTTGACCATTACCTCGAAAACAGTTAGAGATAGAGCGATTTTGAGCTTATTTTCGACTCTTTGGACCTAAAAGACTTTATATAAGAGGTACATCCGTGACCTTGACCTCCTCCGTCATGGTCAAGGTCAAAAACTGGAAGTTGACCATTATCTCGAAAACGGTTAGAGATAAAGCGATTTTGAGCTTATTTTCGACCCTTTGGGCCTAAAAGACGTTTTATAAGAGGTGACTCGGGGACTTTGACCTCCTCCGTCATGGTTAAGGTCGAAAAACCGGAAGTTGACAATTATCTCGAAAACGGTTAGAGATAGAGCGATTTTGAGGCTATTTTCGACCCTTTGGGCCTAAAAGATGTTATATAAGAGGTACCTCGGTGACTTTGACCTCCTCCGTCATGGTCAAGGTCAAAAACCGAAAGTTGACCATTAACTCGAAAACGGTTAGAGATCCAGCGATTTTGAGCTTATTTTCGACCCTTTGGGCCTATAAGACGTTATATAAGAGGTACCTCGGTGACCTTGACCTCCTCCGTCATGGTCAAGGTCAAAAACCGGAAGTTGACCATTATCTCGAAAACGGTTACAGATAGGGCGATTTTGAGCTTATATTCGACCTTTTGGGCCTAAAAGACGTTATATAAGAGGAACCTCGGTGACCTTGACCTCCTCCGTCATGGTCAAGGTCTAAAACCGGAAGTTGATCATTACCTCGGAAACGGTTAGAGATAGAGCGATTTTAGGTTTATTTTCGGCCCTTTGGGCCTAAAAGACGTTATATAAGAGGTACCTCGGTGACTTTGACCTCCTCCGTCATTGTCAATGTCAAAAACCGGAAGTTGACCATTATCTCGAAAACGTTAGAGATAGAGCGATTTTGAGCTTATTTTCGACCCTTTGGGCCTAAAAGACGTTATATAAGAGGTACCTCGGTGACCTTGACCTCCTCCGTCATGGTCAAGGTCAAAAACCAGAAGTTGACCATTATCTCGAAAACGGTTAGAGATAGGGCGATTTTGAGCTTATTTTCGACCCTTTGGGCCTAAAAGACGTTATATAAGAGGTACCTCGGTGACCTTGACCTCCTCCGTCATGGTCAAGGTCAAAAACCGGAAGTTGACCATTAGCTCGAAAACGGTTAGAGATAGAGCGATTTTGAGCTTATTTTCGACTCTGTGGACCTAAAAGACGTTATATAAGAGGTACCTCGGTGACCTTGACCTCTTCCGTCATGGTCAAGGTCAAAAACCGGAAGTTGACTATTATCTCGAAAACGGTTAGAGATAGAGCGATTTTGAGCTTATTTTCGACCCTCTGGGCCTAAAGGACGTTATATAAGAGGTACTTCGGTGACTTTGACCTCCTCCGTCATGGTCAAGGTCAAAAACTGGAAGTTGACTTTTATCTCGAAAACGGTTAGAGATAGAGCGATTTTAAGCTGATTTTTTGGGTCCTTTGGTCATGGTCAAGGTCAAAAACCGGAAGTTGATCATTACCTCGGAAACGGTTAGAGATAGAGCGATTTTAGGTTTATTTTCGGCCCTTTTCTCCTAAAAGACGTTATATAAGAGGTACCTCGGTGACCTTGACCTCTTCCGTCATGGTCAAGGTCAAAAACCGGAAGTTGACCATTATCACGAAAACGGTTATTTTGGGCTTATTTTCGACCCTTTGGGCCTAAAATACGTTATATAAGAGGTACCTCGGTGACCTTGACCTCCTCCGTTATGGTCAAGGTCAAAAACCGGAAGTTGACCATTATCTCGAAAACGGTTAGAGATAGAGCGATTTTGAGCTTATTTTCGACCCTTTGGGCCTAAAAGACGTTATATAGGAGGTGCCTCGGTGACCTTGACCTCCTCCGTCATGGTCAAGGTCAAAAACCGGAAGTTGACCATTATCTCGAAAACGGTTAGAGATAGAGCGATTTTAAGCTTATTGTCGGTCCATGGTCATGGTCAAAAACCTTAAGTTGACCATTATCTCGAAAACGGTTAGAGATAGAGCGATTTGGAGCTTATTTTCGACCCTTTGGGCCTAAAAGATGTTATGTAAGAGGTACCTCGGTGACCTTGACCTCCTCCGTCATGGTCAAGGTCAAAAACCGGAAGTTGACCATTATCACGAAAACGGTTATTTTGGGCTTATTTTCGACCCTTTGGGCCTAAAATACGTTATATAAGAGGTACCTCGGTGACCTTGACCTCCTCCGTCATGGTCAAGGTCAAAAACCGGAAGTTGACCATTATCTCGAAAACGGTTAGAGATAGAGCGATTTTGAGCTTATTTTCGACCCTTTCGAGCCTAAAAGACGTTATATAAGAGGTGCCTCGGTGACCTTGACCTCCTCCGTCATGGTCAAGGTCAAAAACCGGAAGTTGACCATTATCTCGAAAACGGTTAGAGATAGAGCGATTTTGAGCTTATTTTCGACCCTTTGGGCCTAAAAGACGTTATATAGGAGGTGCCTCGGTGACCTTGACCTCCTCCGTCATGGTCAAGGTCAAAAACCGGAAGTTGACCATTCTCTCGAAAACGGTTAGAGATAGAGCGATTTTAAGCTTATTTTCGACCCTTTGGGCCTAAAAGACGTTATATAAGAGGTGCCTCGGTGACCTTGACCTCCTCCGTCATGGTCAAGGTCAGAAACCGGAAGTTGACCATTATCTCGAAAACGGTTAGAGATAGAGCGATTTTAAGCTTATTTTCGGTCCATGGTCATGGTCAAAAACCTTAAGTTGACCATTATCTCGAAAACGGTTAGAGATAGAGCGATTTGGAGCCTATTTTCGACCCTTTGGGCCTAAAAGATGTTATGTAAGAGGTACCTCGGTGACCTTGACCTCCTCCGTCATGGTCAAGGTCAAAAACCGGAAGTTGACCATTATCACGAAAACGGTTATTTTGGGCTTATTTTCGACCCTTTGGGCCTAAAATACGTTATATAAGAGGTACCTCGGTGACCTTGACCTCCTCCGTCATGGTCAAGGTCAAAAACCGGAAGTTGACCATTATCTCGAAAACGGTTAGAGATAGAGCGATTTTGAGCTTATTTTCGACCCTTTGGGTCTAAAAGACGTTATGTAAGAGGTACCTCGGTGACCTTGACCTCCTCCGTCATGGTCAAGGTCAAAAACCGGAAGTTGAAAATTATCTCGAAAACGGTTAGAGATAGACCGATTTTGAGCTTATTTTCGGCCCTTTGGGCTAAAAGGACGTTATATAAGAGGTACCTCGGTGACCTTGACCTCCTCCGTCATGGTCAAGGTCAAAAACCGGAAGTTGACCATTATCTCGAAAACGGTTAGAGATAGAGCGATTTTGAGCTTATTTTCGACCCTTTGGGCCTAAAAGACGTTATGTAAGAGGTACCTCGGTGACCTTGACCTCCTCCGTCATGGTCAAGGTCAAAAACCGGAAGTTGACCATTATCTCGAAAACGGTTAGAGATAGAGCGATTTTGAGCTTATTTTCGACCCTTTGGGCCTAAAAGATGTTATGTAAGAGGTACCTCGGTAACCTTGACCTCCTCCGTCATGGTCAAGGTCAAAAACCGGAAGTTGACCATTATCTCGAAAACGGTTAGAGATAGACCGATTTTGAGCTTATTTTCGGCCCTTTGTGCTTAAAGGATGTTATATAAGAGGTGCCTCGGTGACCTTGACCTCCTCCGTCATGGTCAAGGTCAAAAAGCGGAAGTTGACCATTATCTCGAAAACGGTTAGAGAAAGAGCGATTTTGAGCTTATTTTCGACCCTTTGGGCCTAAAAGACGTTATATAACAGGTAACGCGGTGACCTTGACCTCCTCCGTCATGGTCAAGGTCAAAAACCGGAAGTTGACCATTATCTCGAAAACGGTTAGAGATAGAGCGATTTTGAGCTTATTTTCGACCCTTTGGGCCTAAAAAACGTTATATAAGAGGTACCTCGGGGAACTTGACCTCCTATGTCATGGTCAAGGTCAAAAACCGGAAGTTGACCATTATCTCGAAAACGGTTAGAGATAGAGCGATTTTGAGCTTATTTTCGACCCTTTGGGCCTAAAAGACGTTATATAAGAGGTGCCTCGGTGACCTTGACCTCCTCCGTCATGGTCAAGGTCAAAAACCGGAAGTTGACCATTATCTCGAAAACGGTTAGAGATAGAGCGATTTTAAGCTTATTTTCGGTCCATGGTCATGGTCAAAAACCTTAAGTTGACCATTATCTCGAAAACGGTTAGAGATAGAGCGATTTGGAGCCTATTTTCGACCCTTTGGGCCTAAAAGATGTTATGTAAGAGGTACCTCGGTGACCTTGACCTCCTCCGTCATGGTCAAGGTCAAAAACCGGAAGTTGACCATTATCACGAAAACGGTTATTTTGCGCTTATTTTCGACCCTTTGGGCCTAAAATACGTTATATAAGAGGTACCTCGGTGACCTTGACCTCCGTCATGGTCTAGGTCAAAAACCGGAAGTTGACCATTATCTCGAAAACGGATAGAGATAGAGCGATTTTGAGCTTATTTTCGACCCTTTCGAGCCTAAAAGACGTTATATTAGAGGTGCCTCGGTGACCTTGACCTCCTCCGTCATGGTCAAGGTCAAAAACCGGAAGTTGACCATTATCTCGAAAAGGGTTAGAGATAGAGCGATTTTGAGCTTATTTTCGACCCTTTGGGCCTAGAAGACGTTATATAAGAGGTGCCTCGGTGACCTTGACCTCCTCCGTCATGGTCAAGGTCAAAAACCGGAAGTTGACCATTATCTCGAAAACGGTTAGAGATAGAGCGATTTTAAGCTTATTTTCGGTCCATGGTCATGGTCAAAAACCGGAAGTTGACCATTATCTCGAAAACGGTTAGAGATAGACCGATTTTGAGCTTATTTTCGGCCCTTTGGGCCTAAAAGATGTTACGTAAGAGGTACCTCGGTGACCTTGACCTCCTCCGTCATGGTCAAGGTCAAAAACCGGAAGTTGACCATTATCACGAAAACGGTTATTTTGGGCTTATTTTCGACCCTTTGGGCCTAAAATACGTTATATAAGAGTTACCTCGGTGACCTTGACCTCCTCCGTCATGGTCAAGGTCAAAAACCGGAAGTTTACCATTATCTCGAAAACGGTTAGAGATAGAGCGATTTTGAGCTTATTTTCGACCCTTTGGGCCTAAAAGATGTTATGTAAGAGGTACCACGGTGACCTTGACCTCCTCCGTCATGGTCAAGGTCAAAAACCGGAAGTTGACCATTATCTCGAAAACGGTTAGAGATAGACCGATTTTGAGCTTATTTTCGGCCGTTTGGGCTTAAAGGATGTTATATAAGAGGTGCCTCGGTGACCTTGACCTCCTCCGTCATGGTCAAGGTCAAAAAGCGGAAGTTGACCATTATCTCGAAAACGGTTAGAGAAAGAGCGATTTTGAGCTTATTTTCGACCCTTTGGGCCTAAAAGACGTTATATAACAGGTAACGCGGTGACCTTGACCTCCTCCGTCATGGTCAAGGTCAAAAACCTGAAGTTTTCGAGCCTAAAAGACGTTATATAAGAGGTACCTCGGTGACCTTGACCTCCTCCGTCATGGTCAAGGTCAAAAACCGGAAGTTGACCATTATCTCGAAAACGGTTAGAGATTTTGAGCTTATTTTCGACCCTTTTTGCCTAAAAAACGTTATATAAGAGGTACCTCGGGGAACTTGACCTCCTCCGTCATGGTCAAGGTCAAAAACCGGAAGTTGAGCATTATCTCGAAAACGGTTAGAGATAGAGCGATTTTGAGCTTATTTTCGACCCTTTGGGCCTAAAAGACGTTACATAAGAGGTGCCTCGGTGACCTTGACCTCCTCCGTCATGGTCAAGGTCAAAAACCGGAAGTTGACCATTATCTCGAAAACGGTTAGAGATAGAGCGATTTTGAGCTTATTTTCGACCCTTTGGGCCTAAAAGACGTTATATAAGAGGTACCTCGGGGAACTTGACCTCCTCCGTCATGGTCAAGGTCAAAAACCGGAAGTTGACCATTATCTCGAAAACGGTTAGAGATAGAGCGATTTTAAGCTTATTTTCGGTCCCTGGTCATGGTCAAAAACCTTAAGTTGACCATTATCTCGAAAACGGTTAGAGATAGAGCGATTTGGAGCCTATTTTCGACCCTTTGGGCCTAAAAGATTTTATGTAAGAGGTACCTCGGTGACCTTGACCTCCTCCGTCATGGTCAAGGTCAAAAACCGGAAGTTGACCATTATCACGAAAACGGTTATTTTGGGCTTATTTTCGACCCTTTGGGCCTAAAATACGTTACATAAGAGGTACCTCGGTGACCTTGACCTCCTCCGTCATGGTCAAGGTCAAAAACCTGAAGTTGACCATTATCTCGAAAACGGTTAGAGATAGAGCGATTTTGAGCTTATTTTCGACCCTTTCGAGCCTAAAAGACGTTATATAAGAGGTGCCTCGGTGACCTTGACCTCCTCCGTCATGGTCAAGGTCAAAAACCGGAAGTTGACCATTATCTCGAAAACGGTTAGAGATAGAGCGATTTTGAGCTTATTTTCGACCCTTTGGGCCTAAAAGACGTTATATAAGAGGTGCCTCGGTGACCTTGACCTCCTCCGTCATGGTCAAGGTCAAAAACCGGAAGTTGACCATTATCTCGAAAACGGTTAGAGATAGAGCGATTTTAAGCTTATTTTCGGTCCATGGTCATGGTCAAAAACCGGAAGTTGACCATTATCTCGAAAACGGTTAGAGATAGACCGATTTTGAGCTTATTTTCGGCCCTTTGGGCCTAAACAACGTTAAATAAGAGGTACCTCGGTGACCTTGACCTTCTGGGTCACGGTCAAGGTCAAAAACCGGAAGTTGACTATTATCTCGAAAACGGTTAGAGATAGAGCGATTTTGAGCTCATTTTCGAAACCTTTGGGCCTAAAAGATGTTATGTAAGAGGTACCTCGGTGACCTTGACCTCCTCCGTCATGGTCAAGGTCAAAAACCGGAAGTTGACCATTATCACGAAAACGGTTATTTTGGGCTTATTTTCGACCCTTTGGGCCTAAAAGATGTTATATAAGAGGTACCTCGGTGACCTTGACCTCCTCCGTCATGGTCAAGGTCAAAAACCGGAAGTTGACCATTATCTCGAAAACGGTTAGAGATAGAGCGATTTTGAGCTTATTTTCGACCCTTTGGGCCTAAAAGATGTTATGTAAGAGGTACCTCGGTGACCTTGACCTCCTCCGTCATGGTCAAGGTCAAAAACCGGAAGTTGACCATTATCTCGAAAACGGTTAGAGATAGACCGATTTTGAGCTTATTTTCGGCCGTTTGGGCTTAAAGGATGTTATATAAGAGGTGCCTCGGTGACCTTGACCTCCTCCGTCATGGTCAAGGTCAAAAAGCGGAAGTTGACCATTATCTCGAAAACGGTTAGAGAAAGAGCGATTTTGAGCTTATTTTCGACCCTTTGGGCCTAAAAGACGTTATATAACAGGTAACGCGGTGACCTTGACCTCCTCCGTCATGGTCAAGGTCAAAAACCGGAAGTTGACCATTATCTCGAAAACGGTTAGAGATAGAGCGATTTTGAGCTTATTTTCGACCCTTTGGGCCTAAAAAACGTTATATAAGAGGTACCTCGAGGAACTTGACCTCCTCCGTCATGGTCAAGGTCAAAAACCGGAAGTTGACCATTATCTCGAAAACGGTTAGAGATAGAGCGATTTTGAGCTTATTTTCGACCCTTTGGGCCTAAAAGACGTTATATAAGAGGTGCCTCGGTGACCTTGACCTCCTCCGTCATGGTCAAGGTCAAAAACCGGAAGTTGACCATTATCTCGAAAACGGTTAGAGATAGAGCGATTTTAAGCTTATTTTCGGTCCATGGTCATGGTCAAAAACCTTAAGTTGACCATTATCTCGAAAACGGTTAGAGATAGAGCGATTTGGAGCCTATTTTCGACCCTTTGGGCCTAAAAGATGTTATGTAAGAGGTACCTCGGTGACCTTGACCTCCTCCGTCATGGTCAAGGTCAAAAACCGGAAGTTGACCATTATCACGAAAACGGTTATTTTGGGCTTATTTTCGACCCTTTGGGCCTAAAATACGTTACATAAGAGGTACCTCGGTGACCTTGACCTCCTCCGTCATGGTCAAGGTCAAAAACCTGAAGTTGACCATTATCTCGAAAACGGTTAGAGATAGAGCGATTTTGAGCTTATTTTCGACCCTTTGGGCCTAAAAGACGTTATATAAGAGGTGCCTCGGTGACCTTGACCTCCTCCGTCATGGTCAAGGTCAAAAACCGGAAGTTGACCATTATCTCGAAAACGGTTAGAGATAGACCGATTTTAAGCTTATTTTCGGTCCATGGTCATGGTCAAAAACCGGAAGTTGACCATTATCTCGAAAACGGTTAGAGATAGACCGATTTGGAGCCTATTTTCGACCCTTTGGGCCTAAAAGATGTTATGTAAGAGGTACCTCGGTGACCTTGACCTCCTCCGTCATGGTCAAGGTCAAAAACCGGAAGTTGACCATTATCAAGAAAACGGTTATTTTGGGCTTATTTTCGACCCTTTGGGCCTAAAATACGTTATATAAGAGGTACCTCGGTGACCTTGACCTCCTCCGTCATGGTCAAGGTCAAAAACCGGAAGTTGACCATTATATCGAAAACGGTTAGAGATAGAGCGATTTTGAACTTATTTTCAACGCTTTGGGCCTAAAAGATGTTATGTAAGAGGTACCTCGGTGACCTTGACCTCCTCCGTCATGGTCAAGGTCAAAAACTGGAAGTTGACTATTATCTCGAAAACGGTTAGAGATAGAGCGAGTTTGAGCCTATTTTCGACTCTTTGGACCTAAAAGATGTTATGTAAGAGGTACCTCGGTGACCTTGACCTCCTCCGTCATGGTCAAGGTCAAAAACCGGAAGTTGACCATTATCTCGAAAACGGTTAGAGATAGAGCGATTTTGGGCTTATTTTCGACCCTTTGGGCCAAAAAGACCTTACATAAAAGGTACCTCAGTGATCTTGACCTCCTCCGTCATGGACAAGGTCAAAAACCGGAAGTTGACCATTATCTCGAAAACGGTTAGAGATAGAGCGATTTTGAGCTTATTTTCGACCCTTTGGGACTAAAAAACCTTACATAAAAGGTACCTCAGTGATCTTGACCTCCTCCGTCATGGACAAGGTCAAAAACCGGAAGTTGACCATTATCTCGAAAACGGTTAGAGATAGACCGATTTTGAGCTTATTTTCGGCCGTTTGGGCTTAAAGGATGTTATATAAGAGGTGCCTCGGTGACCTTGACCTCCTCCGTCATGGTCAAGGTCAAAAAGCGGAAGTTGACCATTATCTCGAAAACGGTTAGAGAAAGAGCGATTTTGAGCTTATTTTCGACCCTTTGGGCCTAAAAGACGTTATATAACAGGTAACGCGGTGACCTTGACCTCCTCCGTCATGGTCAAGGTCAAAAACCGGAAGTTGACCATTATCTCGAAAACGGTTAGAGATAGAGCGATTTTGAGCTTATTTTCGACCCTTTGGGCCTAAAAAACGTTATATAAGAGGTACCTCGAGGAACTTGACCTCCTCCGTCATGGTCAAGGTCAAAAACCGGAAGTTGACCATTATCTCGAAAACGGTTAGAGATAGAGCGATTTTGAGCTTATTTTCGACCCTTTGGGCCTAAAAGACGTTATATAAGAGGTGCCTCGGTGACCTTGACCTCCTCCGTCATGGTCAAGGTCAAAAACCGGAAGTTGACCATTATCTCGAAAACGGTTAGAGATAGAGCGATTTTAAGCTTATTTTCGGTCCATGGTCATGGTCAAAAACCTTAAGTTGACCATTATCTCGAAAACGGTTAGAGATAGAGCGATTTGGAGCCTATTTTCGACCCTTTGGGCCTAAAAGATGTTATGTAAGAGGTACCTCGGTGACCTTGACCTCCTCCGTCATGGTCAAGGTCAAAAACCGGAAGTTGACCATTATCACGAAAACGGTTATTTTGGGCTTATTTTCGACCCTTTGGGCCTAAAATACGTTACATAAGAGGTACCTCGGTGACCTTGACCTCCTCCGTCATGGTCAAGGTCAAAAACCTGAAGTTGACCATTATCTCGAAAACGGTTAGAGATAGAGCGATTTTGAGCTTATTTTCGACCCTTTGGGCCTAAAAGACGTTATATAAGAGGTGCCTCGGTGACCTTGGCCTCCTCCGTCATGGTCAAGGTCAAAAACCGGAAGTTGACCATTATCTCGAAAACGGTTAGAGATAGAGCGATTTTAAGCTTATTTTCGGTCCATGGTCATGGTCAAAAACCTTAAGTTGACCATTATCTCGAAAACGGTTAGAGATAGAGCGATTTGGAGCCTATTTTCGACCCTTTGGGCCTAAAAGATGTTATGTAAGAGGTACCTCGGTGACCTTGACCTCCTCCGTCATGGTCAAGGTCAAAAACCGGAAGTTGACCATTATCACGAAAACGGTTATTTTGGGCTTATTTTCGACCCTTTGGGCCTAAAATACGTTATATAAGAGGTACCTCGGTGACCTTGACCTCCTCCGTCATGGTCAAGGTCAAAAACCGGAAGTTGACCATTATATCGAAAACGGTTAGAGATAGAGCGATTTTAAGCTTATTTTCGGTCCATGGTCATGGTCAAAAACCTTAAGTTGACCATTATCTCGAAAACGGTTAGAGATAGAGCGATTTGGAGCCTATTTTCGACCCTTTGGGCCTAAAAGATGTTATGTAAGAGGTACCTCGGTGACCTTGACCTCCTCCGTCATGGTCAAGGTCAAAAACCGGAAGTTGACCATTATCACGAAAACGGTTATTTTGGGCTTATTTTCGACCCTTTGGGCCTAAAATACGTTACATAAGAGGTACCTCGGTGACCTTGACCTCCTCCGTCATGGTCAAGGTCAAAAACCTGAAGTTGACCATTATCTCGAAAACGGTTAGAGATAGAGCGATTTTGAGCTTATTTTCGACCCTTTGGGCCTAAAAGACGTTATATAAGAGGTGCCTCGGTGACCTTGGCCTCCTCCGTCATGGTCAAGGTCAAAAACCGGAAGTTGACCATTATCTCGAAAACGGTTAGAGATAGAGCGATTTTAAGCTTATTTTCGGTCCATGGTCATGGTCAAAAACCTTAAGTTGACCATTATCTCGAAAACGGTTAGAGATAGAGCGATTTGGAGCCTATTTTCGACCCTTTGGGCCTAAAAGATGTTATGTAAGAGGTACCTCGGTGACCTTGACCTCCTCCGTCATGGTCAAGGTCAAAAACCGGAAGTTGACCATTATCACGAAAACGGTTATTTTGGGCTTATTTTCGACCCTTTGGGCCTAAAATACGTTATATAAGAGGTACCTCGGTGACCTTGACCTCCTCCGTCATGGTCAAGGTCAAAAACCGGAAGTTGACCATTATATCGAAAACGGTTAGAGATAGAGCGATTTTGAACTTATTTTCAACGCTTTGGGCCTAAAAGATGTTATGTAAGAGGTACCTCGGTGACCTTGACCTCCTCCGTCATGGTCAAGGTCAAAAACCGGAAGTTGACTATTATCTCGCAAACGGTTAGAGATAGAGCGAGTTTGAGCCTATTTTCGACTCTTTGGACCTAAAAGACGTTATGTAAGAGGTACCTCGGTGACCTTGACCTCCTCCGTCATGGTCAAGGTCAAAAACCGGAAGTTCACCATTATCTCGAAAACGGTTAGAGATAGAGCGATTTTGAGCTTATTTTCGACCCTTTGGGCCTAAAAGACCTTACATAAAAGGTACCTCAGTGATTTTGACCTCCTCCGTCATGGACAAGGTCAAAAACCGGAAGTTGACCATTATCTCGAAAACGGTTAGAGATAGAGCGATTTTGAGCTTATTTTCGACCCTTTGGGCCTAAAAGGCGGTATATAAGAGGTACATCGGTGACCTTGACCTCCTCCGTCATGGTCAAGGTCAAAAACGGGAAGTTGACCATTATCTCGAAAACGGTTAGAGATAGAGCGATTTTGAGCTTATTTTCGACCCTTTGGGCCTACAACATGTTATGTAAGAGGTACCTCGGTGACCTTGACCTCCTCTGTCATGGTCAAGGTCAAAAACCGGAAGTTGACCATTATCTCGGAAACGGTTAGAGATAGAGCGATTTTGAGCTTATTTTCGACCCTTTGGGCCTAAGAGACCTTACATAAAAGGTACCTCAGTGATCTTGACCTCCTCCGTCATGGACAAGGTCAAAAACCGGAAGTTGACCATTATCTCGAAAACGGTTAGAGATAGAGCGATTTTGAGCTTATTTTCGACCCTATGGGCCTAAAAGACGGTATATAAGAGGTACCTCGGTGACCTTGACCTCCTCCGTCATGGTCAAGGTCAAAAAACGGAAGTTGACCATTATCTCGAAAACGGTTAGAGATAGAGCGATTTTGAGCTGATTTTCGTCTCTTTGGGCCTAAAGGACGTGATATAAGAGGTACCTCGGTGACCTTGACCTCCTCCGTCATGGTCAAGGTCAAAAACCGGAAGTTGACAATTATCTCGAAAAAGGTTAGAGATAGAGCGATTTTGAGCTTATTTTCGTCCCTTCGGACCTAAAAGACGTTATATAAGAGGTACCTCGGTGACCTTGACATCCTCCGTCATGGTCAAGGTCAAAAACCGGAAGTTGACCATTATCTCGAAAACGGTTAGAGATAGAGCGATTTTAAGCTTATTTTCGGTCCATGGTCATGGTCAAAAACCTTAAGTTGACCATTATCTCGAAAACGGTTAGAGATAGAGCGATTTGGAGCCTATTTTCGACCCTTTGGGCCTAAAAGATGTTATGTAAGAGGTACCTCGGTGACCTTGACCTCTTCCGTCATGGTCAAGGTCAAAAACCGGAAGTTGACCATTATCACGAAAACGGTTATTTTGGGCTTATTTTCGACCCTTTGGGCCTAAAATACGTTACATAAGAGGTACCTCGGTGACCTTGACCTCCTCCGTCATGGTCAAGGTCAAAAACCTGAAGTTGACCATTATCTCGAAAACGGTTAGAGATAGAGCGATTTTGAGCTTATTTTCGACCCTTTCGAGCCTAAAAGACGTTATATAAGAGGTACCTCGGTGACCTTGACCTCCTCCGTCATGGTCAAGGTCAAAAACCTGAAGTTGACCATTATCTCGAAAACGGTTAGAGATAGAGCGATTTTGAGCTTATTTTCGACCCTTTGGGCCTAAAAGACGTTATATAAGAGGTGCCTCGGTGACCTTGACCTCCTCCGTCATGGTCAAGGTCAAAAACCGGAAGTTGACCATTATCTCGAAAACGGTTAGAGATAGAGCGATTTTAAGCTTATTTTCGGTCCATGGTCATGGTCAAAAACCGGAAGTTGACCATTATCTCGAAAACGGTTAGAGATAGACCGATTTTGAGCTTATTTTCGGCCCTTTGGGCCTAAAAGATGTTATGTAAGAGGTACCTCGGTGACCTTGACCTCCTCCGTCATGGTCAAGGTCAAAAACCGGAAGTTGACCATTATCACGAAAACGGTTATTTTGGGCTGATTTTCGACCCTTTGGGCCTAAAAGATGTTACATAAGAGGTACCTCGGTGACCTTGACCTCCTCCGTCATGGTCAAGGTCAAAAACCGGAAGTTGACCATTATCTCGAAAACGGTTAGAGATAGAGCGATTTTGAGCTTATTTTCGACCCTTTGGGCCTAAAAGATGTTATGTAAGAGGTACCTCGGTGACCTTGACCTCCTCCGTCATGGTCAAGGTCAAAAACCGGAAGTTGACCATTATCTCGAAAACGGTTAGAGATAGACCGATTTTGAGCTTATTTTCGGCCGTTTGGGCTTAAAGGATGTTATATAAGAGGTGCCTCGGTGACCTTGACCTCCTCCGTCATGGTCAAGGTCAAAAAGCGGAAGTTGACCATTATCTCGAAAACGGTTAGAGAAAGAGCGATTTTGAGCTTATTTTCGACCCTTTGGGCCTAAAAGACGTTATATAACAGGTAACGCGGTGACCTTGACCTCCTCCGTCATGGTCAAGGTCAAAAACCGGAAGTTGACCATTATCTCGGAAACGGTTAGAGATAGAGCGATTTTGAGCTTATTTTCGACCCTTTGGGCCTAAAAAACGTTATATAAGAGGTACCTCGAGGAACTTGACCTCCTCCGTCATGGTCAAGGTCAAAAACCTGAAGTTGACCATTATCTCGAAAACGGTTAGAGATAGAGCGATTTTGAGCTTATTTTCGACCCTTTGGGCCTAAAAGACGTTATATAAGAGGTGCCTCGGTGACCTTGACCTCCTCCGTCATGGTCAAGGTCAAAAACCGGAAGTTGACCATTATCTCGAAAACGGTTAGAGATAGAGCGATTTTAAGCTTATTTTCGGTCCATGGTCATGGTCAAAAACCTTAAGTTGACCATTATCTCGAAAACGGTTAGAGATAGAGCGATTTGGAGCCTATTTTCGACCCTTTGGGCCTAAAAGATGTTATGTAAGAGGTACCTCGGTGACCTTGACCTCCTCCGTCATGGTCAAGGTCAAAAACCGGAAGTTGACCATTATCACGAAAACGGTTATTTTGGGCTTATTTTCGACCCTTTGGGCCTAAAATACGTTACGTAAGAGGTACCTCGGTGACCTTGACCTCCTCCGTCATGGTCAAGGTCAAAAACCGGAAGTTGACCATTATCTCGAAAACGGTTAGAGATAGAGCGATTTTGAGCTTATTTTCGACCCTTTGGGCCTAAAAGACGTTATATAAGAGGTGCCTCGGTGACCTTGACCTCCTCCGTCATGGTCAAGGTCAAAAACCGGAAGTTGACCATTATCTCGAAAACGGTTAGAGATAGAGCGATTTTAAGCTTATTTTCGGTCCATGGTCATGGTCAAAAACCTTAAGTTGACCATTATCTCGAAAACGGTTAGAGATAGAGCGATTTGGAGCCTATTTTCGACCCTTTGGGCCTAAAAGATGTTATGTAAGAGGTACCTCGGTGACCTTGACCTCCTCCGTCATGGTCAAGGTCAAAAACCGGAAGTTGACCATTATCACGAAAACGGTTATTTTGGGCTTATTTTCGACCCTTTGGGCCTAAAATACGTTATATAAGAGGTACCTCGGTGACCTTGACCTCCTCCGTCATGGTCAAGGTCAGAAACCGGAAGTTGACCATTATCTCGAAAACGGTTAGAGATAGAGCGATTTTGAACTTATTTTCAACGCTTTGGGCCTAAAAGATGTTATGTAAGAGGTACCTCGGTGACCTTGACCTCCTCCGTCATGGTCAAGGTCAAAAACCGGAAGTTGACCATTATCTCGAAAACGGTTAGAGATAGAGCGATTTTAAGCTTATTTTCGGTCCATGGTCATGGTCAAAAACCTTAAGTTGACCATTATCTCGAAAACGGTTAGAGATAGAGCGATTTGGAGCCTATTTTCGACCCTTTGGGCCTAAAAGATGTTATGTAAGAGGTACCTCGGTGACCTTGACCTCCTCCGTCATGGTCAAGGTCAAAAACCGGAAGTTGACCATTATCACGAAAACGGTTATTTTGGGCTTATTTTCGACCCTTTGGGCCTAAAATACGTTACGTAAGAGGTACCTCGGTGACCTTGACCTCCTCCGTCATGGTCAAGGTCAAAAACCTGAAGTTGACCATTATCTCGAAAACGGTTAGAGATAGAGCGATTTTGAGCTTATTTTCGACCCTTTGGGCCTAAAAGACGTTATATAAGAGGTGCCTCGGTGACCTTGACCTCCTCCGTCATGGTCAAGGTCAAAAACCGGAAGTTGACCATTATCTCGAAAACGGTTAGAGATAGAGCGATTTTAAGCTTATTTTCGGTCCATGGTCATGGTCAAAAACCTTAAGTTGACCATTATCTCGAAAACGGTTAGAGATAGAGCGATTTGGAGCCTATTTTCGACCCTTTGGGCCTAAAAGATGTTATGTAAGAGGTACCTCGGTGACCTTGACCTCCTCCGTCATGGTCAAGGTCAAAAACCGGAAGTTGACCATTATCACGAAAACGGTTATTTTGGGCTTATTTTCGACCCTTTGGGCCTAAAATACGTTATATAAGAGGTACCTCGGTGACCTTGACCTCCTCCGTCATGGTCAAGGTCAAAAACCGGAAGTTGACCATTATCTCGAAAACGGTTAGAGATAGAGCGATTTTGAACTTATTTTCAACGCTTTGGGCCTAAAAGATGTTATGTAAGAGGTACCTCGGTGACCTTGACCTCCTCCGTCATGGTCAAGGTCAAAAACCGGAAGTTGACCATTATCTCGAAAACGGTTAGAGATAGAGCGATTTTGGGCTTATTTTCGACCCTTTGGGCCAAAAAGACCTTACATAAAAGGTACCTCAGTGATCTTGACCTCCTCCGTCATGGACAAGGTCAAAAACCGGAAGTTGACCATTATCTCGAAAACGGTTAGAGATAGAGCGATTTTGAGCTTATTTTCGACCCTTTGGGCCTAAAAGGCGGTATATAGGAGGTACATCGGTGACCTTGACCTCCTCCGTCATGGTCAAGGTCAAAAACCGGAAGTTGACCATTATCTCGAAAACGGTTAGAGATAGAGCGATTTTGAGCTTATTTTCGACCCTTTGGGCCTACAACATGTTATGTAAGAGGTACCTCGGTGACCTTGACCTCCTCCGTCATGGTCAAGGTCAAAAACCGGAAGTTGACCATTATCTCGGAAACGGTTAGAGATAGAGCGATTTTGAGCTTATTTTCGACCCTTGGGGCCTAAAAGACCTTACATAAAAGGTACCTCTGTGATCTTGACCTCCTCCGTCATGGACAAGGTCAAAAACCGGAAGTTGACCATTATCTCGAAAACGGTTAGAGATAGAGCGATTTTGAGCTTATTTTCGACCCTATGGGCCTAAAAGACGGTATATAAGAGGTACCTCGGTGACCTTGACCTCCTCCGTCATGGTCAAGGTCAAAAACCGGAAGTTGACAATTATCTCGAAAAAGGTTAGAGATAGAGCGATTTTGAGCTTATTCTCGTCCCTTTGGGCCTAAAAGACGTTATATAAGAGGTACCTCGGTGACCTTGACATCCTCCGTCATGGTCAAGGTCAAAAACCGGAAGTTGACTATTATCTCGAAACCGGTTAGAGATAGAGCGATTTTGAGCCTATTTTCGACTCTTTGGACCTAAAAGACGTTATGTAAGAGGTACCTCGGTGACCTTGACATCCTCCGTCATGGTCAAGGTCAAAAACCGGAAGTTGACCATTATCTCGAAAACGTTTAGAGATAGAGCGATTTTGCGCATTTTTTCGACCCTTTTGGCCTAAAAGACCTTACATAAAAGGTACCTCAGTGATCTTGACCTCCTCCGTCATGGTCAAGGTCAAAAACCGGAAGTTGACCATTATCTCGAAAACGGTTAGAGATAGAGCGATTTTGAGCTTATTTTGGGTCCTTTGTGCTTAATGGACGTTATTTAAGAGGTACCTCGGTGACCTTGACCTCCACCGTCATGGTCAAGGTCAAAAACCGGAAGTTGACCATTATCTCGAAAGCGGTTAGAGATAGAGCGATTTTGAGCTTATTTTCGACCATTTGGGCCTAAAAGACGTGACATAAGAGGTACCTGGGTGACCTTTACCTCCTCCGTCATGGTCAAGGTCAAAAACCGGAAGTTGACCATTATCTCGAAAACGGTTAGAGATACAGCGATTTTGGGCTTATTTTCGTCCATTTGGCCCAAAAGGACGTTATATAAGAGGTACCTCGGTGACCTTGACCTCCTCCGTCATGGTCAAGGTCAAAAACCGGAAGTTGACCATTATCTCGAAAGCGGTTAGAGATAGAGCGATTTTGAGCTTATTTTCGACCCTTTGGGCCTAAAAGGCAATATATAAGAGGTACCTCGGTGACCTTGACCTCCATCGTCATGGTCAAGGTCAAAAACCGGAAGTTGACCATTATCTCGAAAACGGTTAGAGATAGAGCGATTTTGAGATGATTTGCGTCCCTTTGGGCCTAAAGGACGTTATGTAAGAGGTACCTCGGTGACCTTGACCTCCTCCGTCATGGTCAAGGTAAAAAACCGGAAGTTGACCATTATCTCGAAAACGGTTAGAGATAGAGCGATTTTGAGCTTATTTTGGGTCCTTCTGGCTTAATGGACGTTATTTAAGAGGTACCTCGGTGACCTTGACCTCCACCGTCATGGTCAAGGTCAAAAACCGGAAGTTGACCATTATCTCGAAAGCGGTTAGAGATAGAGCGATTTTAAGCTTATTTTCGACCCTTTGGGCCTAAAAGACGTGACATAAGAGGTACCTCGGTGACCTTGACCTCCTCCGTCATGGTCAAGCTCAAAAACCGGAAGTTGACGATTATCTCGAAAACGGTTAGAGATAGAGCGATTTTGGGCTTATTTTTGTCCATTTGGCCCTAAAGGACGTTATATAAGAGGTACCTCGGTGACCTTGACCTCCTCCGTCATGGTCAAGGTCAAAAACCGGAAGTTGACCATTATCTCGAAAGCGGTTAGAGATAGAGCGATTTTTAGCTGATTTGCGTCCCTTTGGGCCTAAAGGACGTTATATAAGAGGTACCTCGGTGACCTTGACCTCCTCCGTCATGGTCAAGGTCAAAAACCGGAAGTTGACCATTATTTCGAAAACGGTTAGAGATAGAGCGATTTTGAGCTGATTTTCGTCTATTTGGGCCTAAAGGACGTGATATAAGAGGTACCTCGGTGACCTTGACCTCCTCCGTCATGGTCAAGGTCAAAAACCGGAAGTTGACGATTATCTCGAAAACGGTTAGAGATAGAGCGATTTTGAGCTGATTTGCGTCCCTATGGGCCTAAAGGACGTTATATAAGAGGTACCTCGGTGACCTTGACCTCCTCCGTCATGGTCAAGGTCAAAAACCGGAAGTTGACCATTATCTCGAAAACGGTTAGAGATAGAGCGATTTTGAGCTGATTTGCGTCACTTTGGGCCTAAAGGACGTTATGTAAGAGGTACCTCGGTGACCTTGACCTCCTCCGTCATGGTCAAGGTCAAAAACCGGAAGTTGACCATTATCTCGAAAGTGGTTAGAGATAGAGCGATTTTTAGCTGATTTGCGTCCCTTTGGGCCTAAAGGACGTTATATAATAGGTATCTCGGTGACCTTGACCTCCTCCGTCATGGTCAAGGTCAAAAACCGGAAGTTGACCATTATCTCGAAAACGGTTAGAGATAGAGCGATTTTGAGCTGATTTTCGTCTATTTGGGCCTAAAGGACGTGATATAAGAGGTACCTCGGTGACCTTGACCTCCTCCGTCATGGTCAAGGTCAAAAACCGGAAGTTGACGATTATCTCGAAAACGGTTAGAGATAGAGCGATTTTGAGCTGATTTGCGTCCCTTTGGCCCAAAAGGACGTTATATAAGAGGTACCTCGGTGACCTTGACCTCCTCCGTCATGGTCAAGGTCAAAAACCGGAAGTTGACCATTATCTCGAAAGCGGTTAGAGATAGAGCGATTTTGAGCTTATTTTCGACCCTTTGGGCCTAAAAGGCAATATATAAGAGGTACCTCGGTGACCTTGACCTCCATCGTCATGGTCAAGGTCAAAAACCGGAAGTTGACCATTATCTCGAAAACGGTTAGAGATAGAGCGATTTTGAGCTGATTTGCGTCCCTTTGGACCTAAAGGACGTTATATAAGAGGTACCTCGGTGACCTTGACCTCCTCCGTCATGGTCAAGGTCAAAAACCGGAAGTTGACCATTATCTCGAAAACGGTTAGAGATAGAGCGATTTTGAGCTTATTTTCGACCCTTTGGGCCTAAAAGACGTGACATAAGAGGTACCTCGGTGACCTTGACCTCCTCCGTCATGGTCAAGCTCAAAAACCGGAAGTTGACGATTATCTCGAAAACGGTTAGAGATAGAGCGATTTTGGGCTTATTTTCGTCCATTTGGGCCTAAAGGACGTTATATAAGAGGTACCTCGGTGACCTTGACTTCCTCCGTCATGGTCAAGGTCAAAAACCGGAAGTTGACCATTATCTCGAAAACGGTTAGACATAGAGCGATTTTGAGCTGATTTGCGTCCCTTTGGGCCTAAAGGACGTTATATAAGAGGTACCTCGGTGACCTTGACCTCCTCCGTCATGGTCAAGGTCAAAAACCGGAAGTTGATCATTTTCTCGAAAACGGTTAGAGATAGAGCGATTTTGAGCTTATTTTGGGTCCTTCTGGCTTAATGGACGTTATTTAAGAGGTACCTCGGTGACCTTGACCTCCTCCGTCATGGTCAAGGTAAAAAAACCGGAAGTTGACCATTATCTCGAAAACGGTTAGAGATAGAGCGATTTTGAGCTTATTTTTGGTCCTTTGGGCTTAAAGGACGTTATTTAATAGGTACCTCGGTGACCTTGACCTCCTCCGTCATGGTCAAGGTCAAAAACCGGAAGTTGACCATTATCTCGAAAACGGTTAGAGAAAGAGCGATTTTGAGCTTGTTTTCGGCCCTTTGGGCCTAAAGGACGTTATACAAGAGGTACCTCGGTGACCTTGACCTCCTCCGTCATGGTCAAGGTCAAAAACCGGAAGTTGACCATTATCTCGAAAACGGTTAGAGATAGAGCGATTTTTAGCTTATTTTCAGCCCTTTGGGCCTAAAGGACGTTATATAAGAGATACCTAGGGGACCTTGACCTCCTCCGTCATGGTCAAGGTCAAAAACCGGAAGTTGACCATTATCTCGAAAACGGTTAGAGATAGAGCGATTTTGAGCTTATTTTGGGTCCTTTGGGCTTAAAGGACGTTATGTAAGAGGTACCTCGGTGACCTTGACATCCTCCGTCATGGTCAAGGTCAAAAACCGGAAGTTGACCATTATCTCGAAAACGGTTAGAGATGGAGCGATTTTGCGCATTTTTTCGACCCTTTGGGCCTAAAAGACCTTACATAAAAGGTACCTCAGTGATCTTGACCTCCTCCGTCATGGTCAAGGTCAAAAACTGGAAGTTGACCATTATCTCGAAAACGGTTAGAGATAGAGCGATTTTGAGCTTATTATGGGTCCTGTTGGCTTAAAGGACGTTATATAAGAGGTACCTCGGTGATCTTGACCTCCTCCGTCATGGTCCAGGTCAAAAACCGGAACTTGACCATTATCTCGAAAACGGTTAGAGATAGAGCGATTTTGAGCTTATTTTCGACCATTTGGGCCTAAAAGACGTGACATAAGAGGTACCTCGGTGACCTTGACCTCCTCCTTCATGGTCGAGGTCAAAAACGGGAAGTTGACCATTATCTCGAAAACGGTTAGAGATAGAGCGATTTTGGGCTGATTTTCGACCCTTTGGACCTAAAAGACGTTATATAAGAGGTACCTCGGTGACCTTGACCTCCTCCGTCATGGTCAAGGTCAAAAACCGGAAGTTGACCATTATCTCGAAAACGGTTAGAGATAGAGCGATTTTGAGCTTATTTTCGACCCTTTGAGCCAAAAAGACATTATATAAGAGGTACCTCGGTGACCTTGACCTCCTCCGTCATGGTCAAGGTCAAAAACCGGAAGTTGACCATTATCTCGAAAACGGTTAGAGATAGAGCGATTTTGAGCTTATTTTCGGCCCTTTTGGCCTGAAGGACGTTATATAAGAGGTACCTAGGGGACCTTGACCTCCTCCGTCATGGTCAAGGTCAAAAACTGGAAGTTGACCATTATCTCGAAAACGGTTAGAGATAGAGCGATTTTGAGCTTATTTTGGGTCCTTCTGGCTTAAAGGACGTTTTTTTAAGAGGTACCTCGGTGACCTTGACCTCCTCCGTCATGGTCAAGGTCAAAAACCGGAAGTTGACCATTATCTCAAAAACGGTTAGAGATAGAGCGATTTTGAGCTTATTTTTTTACCCTTTGAGCCTAAAAGACGGTATATAAGAGGTACCTCGGTGACCTTGACCTCTTCCGTCATGGTCAAGGTCAAAAACCGGAAGTTGAGTATTATCTCGAAAACGGTTAGAGATAGAGCGATATTGAGCTTATTTTTGGTCCTTTGGGCTTAAAGGACGTTGTTTAAGAGGTACCTCGGTGACCTTGACCTCCTCCGTCATGGTCAAGGTCAAAAACCGGAAGTTGACCATTATCTCGAAAACGGTTAGAGATAGAGCGATTTTGAGCCTATTTTCGGCCCTTTAGGAACGTTATATAAGAGGTTCCTCGGGAACCTTGACCTCCATCATGGTCAAGGTCAAAAACCGGAAGTTGACCATTATCTCGAAAACGGTTAGAGAAAGAGCGATTTTGAGCCTATTTTCGGCCCTTTAGGAACGTTATATAAGAGGTTCCTCGGGAACCTTGACCTCCGTCATGGTCAAGGTCAAAAACCGGAAGTTGACCATTATCTCGAAAACGGTTAGAGAAAGAGCGATTTTGAGCTTATTTTCGGCCCTTTGGGCCTAAAGGACGTTATATAAGAGGTTCCTCGGTGACCTTGACCTCCTCCGTCATGGTCAAGGTTAAAAAACCGGAAGTTGACCATTATCTCGAAAACGGTTAGAGATAGAGCGATTTTGAGCTTATTTTTGGTTCTTTGGGCTTAAAGGGCGTTATTTAAGAGGTACCTCGGTGACCTTGACCTCCTCCGTCATGGTCAAGGTCAAAAACCGGAAGTTGACCATTATCTCGAAAACGGTTAGAGATAGAGCGATTTTGGGCTTATTTTCGACCCTTTGGACCTAAAAGACGTTAAATAAGAGGTACCTCGGTAACCTTGACCTCCTCCGTCATGGTCAAGGTCAAAAACCGGAAGTTGACCATTATCTCGAAAACGGTTAGAGATAGAGCGATTTTGAGCTTATTTTCGACCCTTTGGGCCCAAAAGATGTCATGTAAGAGGTACCTCGGTGACCTTGACCTCCTCCGTCATGGTCAAGGTCAAAAACCGGAAGTTGACCATTATCTCGAAAACGGTTAGAGATAGAGCGATTTTGAGCTTATTTTCGGCCCTTTTGGCCTAAAGGACGTTATATAAGAGGTACCTAGGGGACCTTGACCTCCTCCGTCATGGTCAAGGTCAAAAACTGGAAGTTGACCATTATCTCGAAAACGGTTAGAGATAGAGCGATTTTGAGCTTATTTTGGGTCCTTCTGGCTTAAAGGACGTTACATAAGAGGTACCTCGGTGACCTTGACCTCCTCCGTCATGGTCAAGGTCAAAAACCGGAAGTTGACCATTATCTCGAAAACGGTTAGAGATAGAGCGATTTTGAGCTTATTTTCGACCCTTTGGGCCTGGAAGACGTTATATAAGAGGTACCTCGGTGACCTTGACCTCCTCCGTCATGGTCAAGGTCAAAAACCGGAAGTTGACCATTATCTCAAAAACGGTTAGAGATAGAGCGATTTTGAGCTTATTTTTTTACCCTTTGAGCCTAAAAGACGGTATATAAGAGGTACCTCGGTGACCTTGACCTCTTCCGTCATGGTCAAGGTCAAAAACCGGAAGTTGAGTATTATCTCGAAAACGGTTAGAGATAGAGCGATATTGAGCTTATTTTTGGTCCTTTGGGCTTAAAGGACGTTGTTTAAGAGGTACCTCGGTGACCTTGACCTCCTCCGTCATGGTCAAGGTCAAAAACCGGAAGTTGACCATTATCTCGAAAACGGTTAGAGATAGAGCGATTTTGAGCTTATTTTCGGCCCTTTGGGCCTAAAGGACGTTATATAAGAGATACCTAGGGGACCTTGACCTCCTCCGTCATGGTCAAGGTAAAAAACCGGAAGTTGACCATTATCTAGAAAGCGGTTAGAGATAGAGCGATTTTGAGCTGATTTTCGACCCTTTAAGGCTAAAAGACATTATATAAGAGGTACCTCGGTGACCTTGACCTCCTCCGTCATGGTCAAGGTCAAAAACCGGAAGTTGACCATTATCGCGAAAACGGTTAGAGATAGACCGATTTTGAGCTTATTTTCGGCCCTTTTGGCCTAAAGGACGTTATATAAGAGGTACCTAGGGGACCTTGACCTCCTCCGTCATGGTCAAGGTCAAAAACTGGAAGTTGACCATTATCTCGAAAACGGTTAGAGATAGAGCGATTTTGAGCTTATTTTGGGTCCTGTTGGCTTAAAGGACGTTATATAAGAGGTACCTCGGTGATCTTGACCTCCTCCGTCATGGTCAAGGTCAAAAACCGGACATTGACCATTATCTCGAAAACGGTTAGAGATAGAGCGATTTTGAGCTTATTTTCGACCATTTGGGGATAAAAGACGTGACATAAGAGGTACCTCGGTGACCTTGACCTCCTCCGTCATGGTCAAGGTCAAAAACGGGAAGTTGACCATTATCCCGAAAACGGTTAGAGAAAGAGCGATTTTGAGCTTATTTTCGGTCCTTTGGGCCTAAAGGACGTTATATAAGAGGTACCTCGGTGACCTTGACCTCCTCCGTCATGGTCAAGGTCAAAAACCGGAAGTTGACCATTATCTCGAAAACGGTTAGAGATAGAGCGATTTTTAGCTTATTTTCAGCCCTTTGGGCCTAAAGGACATTATATAAGAGATACCTAGGGGACCTTGACCTCCTCCGTCATGGTCAAGGTCAAAAACCGGAAGTTGACCATTATCTCGAAAACGGTTAGAGATAGAGCGATTTTGAGCTTATTTTGGGTCCTTTGGGCTTAAAGGACGTTATTTAAATGGTACCTCGGTGACCTTGACCTCCTCCTTCATGGTCGAGGTCAAAAACGGGAAGTTGACCATTATCTGGAAAACGGTTAGAGATAGAGCGATTTTGGGCTTATTTTCGACCCTTTGGACCTAAAAGACGTTATATAAGAGGTACCTCGGTGACCTTGACCTCCTCCGTCATGGTCAAGGTCAAAAACCGGAAGTTGACCATTATCTCGAAAACGGTTAGAGATAGAGCGATTTTGAGCTTATTTTCGACCCTTTGGGCCTAAAAGATGTCATGTAAGAGGTACCTCGGTGACCTTGACCTCCTCCGTCATGGTCAAGGTCAAAAACCGGAAGTTGACCATTATCTCGAAAGCGGTTAGAGATAGAGCGATTTTGAGCTTATTTTCGACCCTTTGAGCCTAAAAGACATTATATAAGAGGTACCTCGGTGACCTTGACCTCCTCCGTCATGGTCAAGGTCAAAAACCGGAAGTTGACCATTATCTCGAAAACGGTTAGAGATAGAGCGATTTTGAGCTTATTTTCGGCCCTTTTGGCCTAAAGGACGTTATATAAGAGGTACCTAGGGGACCTTGACCTCCTCCGTCATGGTCAAGGTCAAAAACTGGAAGTTGACCATTATCTCGAAAACGGTTAGAGATAGAGCGATTTTGAGCTTATTTTGGGTCCTTCTGGCTTAAAGGACGTTATATAAGAGGTTCCTCGGTGACCTTGACCTCCTCCGTCATGGTCAAGGTCAAAAACCGGAAGTTGACCATTATCTCGAAAACGGTTAGAGATAGAGCGATTTTGAGCTTATTTTCGACCCTTTGGGCCTGAAGACGTTATGTAAGAGGTACCTCGGTGACCTTGACCTCCTCCGTCATGGTCAAGGTCAAAAACCGGAAGTTGACCATTATCTCAAAAACGGTTAGAGATAGAGCGATTTTGAGCTTATTTTTTTACCTTTTGAGCCTAAAAGACGGTATATAAGAATTACCTCGGTGACCTTGACCTCTTCCGTCCTGGTCAAGGTCAAAAACCGGAAGTTGAGTATTATCTCGAAAACGGTTAGAGATAGAGCGATATTGAGCTTATTTTTGGTCCTTTGGGCTTAAAGGACGTTGTTTAAGAGGTACGTCGGTGACCTTGACCTCCTCCGTCATGGTCAAGGTCAAAAACCGGAAGTTGACCATTATCTCGAAAGCGGTTAGAGATAGAGCGATTTTGAGCTTATTTTCGACCCTTTGAGCCTAAAAGACATTATATAAGAGGTACCTCGGTGACCTTGACCTCCTCCGTCATGGTCAAGGTCAAAAACCGGAAGTTGACCATTATCTCGAAAACGGTTAGAGATAGAGCGATTTTGAGCTTATTTTCGGCCCTTTTGGCCTAAAGGACGTTATATAAGAGGTACCTAGGGGACCTTGACCTCCTCCGTCATGGTCAAGGTCAAAAACTGGAAGTTGACCATTATCTCGAAAACGGTTAGAGATAGAGCGATTTTGAGCTTATTTTGGGTCCTTCTGGCTTAAAGGACGTTATATAAGAGGTACCTCGGTGACCTTGACCTCCTCCGTCATGGTCAAGGTCAAAAACCGGAAGTTGACCATTATCTCGAAAACGGTTAGAGATAGAGCGATTTTGAGCTTATTTTCGACCCTTTGGGCCTGAAGACGTTATGTAAGAGGTACCTCGGTGACCTTGACCTCCTCCGTCATGGTCAAGGTCAAAAACCGGAAGTTGACCATTATCTCAAAAACGGTTAGAGATAGAGCGATTTTGAGCTTATTTTTTTACCCTTTGAGCCTAAAAGACGGTATATAAGAGGTACCTCGGTGACCTTGACCTCTTCCGTCCTGGTCAAGGTCAAAAACCGGAAGTTGAGTATTATCTCGAAAACGGTTAGAGATAGAGCGATATTGAGCTTATTTTTGGTCCTTTGGGCTTAAAGGACGTTGTTTAAGAGGTACCTCGGTGACCTTGACCTCCTCCGTCATGGTCAAGGTCAAAAACCGGAAGTTGACCATTATCTCGAAAACGGTTAGAGATAGAGCGATTTTGAGCTTATTTTCGGCCCTTTGGGCCTAAAGGACGTTATATAAGAGATACCTAGGGGACCTTGACCTCCTCCGTCATGGTCAAGGTCAAAAACCGGAAGTTGACCATTATCTCGAAAACGGTTAGAGATAGAGCGATTTTGAGCTTATTTTTGGTCCTTTGGGCTTAAAGGACGTTATTTAAGAGGTACCTCGGTGACCTTGACCTCCTCCGTCATGGTCAAGGTCAAAAACCGGAAGTTGACCATTATCTCGAAAACGGTTAGAGATATAGCGATTTTGGGCTTATTTTCGACCCTTTGGACCTATAAGACGTTTTATAAGAGGTACCTCGGTAACCTTGACCTCCTCCGTCATGGTCAAGGTCAAAAACCGGAACTTGACCATTATCTCGAAAATGGTTAGAGATAGAGTGATTTTGAGCTTATTTTCGACCCTTTGGGCCTAAAAGACGGTATATAAGAGGTACCTCGGTGACCTTGACCTCTTCTGTCATGATCAAGGTCAAAAACCGGAAGTTGACCATTATCTCGAAAACGGTTAGAGATAGAGCAATTTTGAGCCTATTTTCGGCCCTTTAGGAACGTTATATAAGAGGTTCCTCGGGGACCTTGACCTCCTCCGTCATGGTCAAGGTCAAAAACCGGAAGTTGACCATTATCTCGAAAACGGTTAGAGAAAGAGCGATTTTGAGCTTATTTTCGGCCCTTTGGGCCTAAAGGACGTTATACAAGAGGTACCTCGGTGACCTTGACCTCCTGCGTCATGGTCAAGGTCAAAAACCGGAAGTTGACCATTATCTCGAAAACGGTTAGAGAAAGAGCGATTTTGAGCTTATTTTCGGTCCTTTGGGCCTAAAGGACGTTATATAAGAGGTACCTCGGTGACCTTGACCTCCTCCGTCATGGTCAAGGTCAAAAACCGGAAGTTGACCATTATCTCGAAAATGGTTAGAGATAGAGCGATTTTTAGCTTATTTTCAGCCCTTTGGGCCTAAAGGACATTATATAAGAGATACCTAGGGGACCTTGACCTCTTCCGTCATGGTCAAGGTCAAAAACCGGAAGTTGACCATTATCTCGAAAACGGTTAGAGATAGAGCGATTTTGAGCTTATTTTGGGTCCTTTGGGCTTAAAGGACGTTATATAAGAGGTACCTCGGTGATCTTGACCTCCTCCGTCATGGTCAAGGTCAAAAACCGGAAGTTGACCATTATCTCGAAAACGGTTAGAGATAGAGCGATTTTGGGCTTATTTTCGACCCTTTGGGCCTAGAAGACGGTATATAAGAGGTACCTCGGTGACCTTGACCTCTTCCCTCATGGTCAAGGTCAAAAACCGGAAGTTGACCATTATCTCGAAAACAGTTAGAGATAGAGCGATTTTGGGCTTATTTTCGACCCTTTGGACCTAAAGGACGTTATATAAGAGGTACCTCGGTGACCTTGACCTCCTCCGTCATGGTCAAGGTCAAAAACCGGAAGTTGACCATTATCTCGAAAACGGTTAGAGATAGAGCGATTTTTAGCTTATTTTCAGCCCTTTGGGCCGAAAGGACGGTATATAAGAGATACCTATAGGACCTTGACCTCCTCCGTCATGGTCAAGGTCAAAAACCGGAAGTTGACCATTATCTCGAAAACGGTTAGAGATAGAGCGATTTTGAGCTTATTTTGGGTCTTTTGGGCTTAAAGGACGTTATTTAAGAGGTACCTCGGTGACCTTGACCTCCTCCTTCATGGTCGAGGTCAAAAACGGGAAGTTGACCATTATCTCGAAAACGGTTAGAGATAGAGCGATTTTGGGCTTATTTTCGACCCTTTGGACCTAAAAGACGTTATATAAGAGGTACCTCGGTGACCTTGACCTCCTCCGTCATGGTCAAGGTCAAAAACCGTAAGTTGACCATTATCTCGAAAACGGTTAGAGATAGAGCGATTTTGAGCTTATTTTCGACCCTTTGGGCCTAAAAGATGTCATGTAAGAGGTACCTCGGTGACCTTGACCTCCTCCGTCATGGTCAAGGTCAAAAACCGGAAGTTGACCATTATCTCGAAAGCGGTTAGAGATAGAGCGATTTTGAGCTTATTTTCGACCCTTTGAGCCTAAAAGACATTATATAAGAGGTACCTCGGTGACCTTGACCTCCTCCGTCATGGTCAAGGTCAAAAACTGGAAGTTGACCATTATCTCGAAAACGGTTAGAGATAGAGCGATTTTGAGCTTATTTTCGGCCCTTTTGGCCTAAAGGACGTTATATAAGAGGTACCTAGGGGACCTCGACCTCCTCCGTCATGGTCAAGGTCAAAAACTGGAAGTTGACCATTATCTCGAAAACGGTTAGAGATAGAGCGATTTTGAGCTTATTTTGGGTCCTTCTGGCTTAAAAGACGTTATATAAGAGGTACCTCGGTGACCTTGACCTCCTCCGTCATGGTCAAGGTCAAAAACCGGAAATTGACCATTATCTCGAAAACGGTTAGAGATAGAGCGATTTTGAGCTTATTTTCGACCCTTTGGGCCTGAAAGACGTTATATAAGAGGTACCTCGGTGACCTTGACCTCCTCCGTCATGGTCAAGGTCAAAAACCGGAAGTTGACCATTATCTCAAAAACGGTTAGAGATAGAGCGATTTTGAGCTTATTTTTTTACCCTTTGAGCCTAAAAGACGGTATATAAGAGGTACCTCGGTGACCTTGACCTCTTCCGTCATGGTCAAGGTCAAAAACCGGAAGTTGAGTATTATCTCGAAAACGGTTAGAGATAGAGCGATATTGAGCTTATTTTTGGTCCTTTGGGCTTAAAGGACGCTGTTTAAGAGGTACCTCGGTGACCTTGACCTCCTCCGTCATGGTCAAGGTCAAAAACCGGAAGTTGACCATTATCTCGAAAACGGTTAGAGATATAGCGATTTTGGGCATATTTTCGACCCTTTGGACCTAAAAGACGTTATATAAGAGGTACCTCCGTAACCTTGACCTCCTCCGTCATGGTCAAGGTCAAAAACCGGAAGTTGACCATTATCTCGAAAATGGTTAGCGATAGAGTGATTTTGAGCTTATTTTCGACCCTTTAGGCCTAAAAGACGGTATATAAGAGGTACCTCGGTGACCTTCACCTCTTCTGTCATGGTCAAGGTCAAAAACCGGAAGTTGACCATTATCTCGAAAACGGTTAGAGATAGAGCAATTTTGAGCCTATTTTCGGCCCTTTAGGAACGTTATATAAGAGGTTCCTCGGGGACCTTGACCTCCTCCGTCATGGTCAAGGTCAAAAACCGGAAGTTGACCATTATCTCGAAAACGGTTAGAGAAAGAGCGATTTTGAGCTTATTTTCGGCCCTTTGGGCCTAAAGGACGTTATACAAGAGGTACCTCGGTGACCTTGACCTCCTCCGTCATGGTCAAGGTCAAAAACCGGAAGTTGACCATTATCTCGAAAACGGTTAGAGATAGAGCGATTTTGAGCTTATTTTCGGCCCTTTTGGCCTAAAGGACGTTATATAAGAGGTACCTAGGGGACCTTGACCTCCTCCGTCATGGTCAAGGTCAAAAACTGGAAGTTGACCATTATCTCTAAAACGGTTAGAGATAGAGCGATTTTGGGCTTATTTTCGACCCTTTGGACCTAAAAGACGTTATATAAGAGGTACCTCGGTGACCTTGACCTCCTCCGTCATAGTCAAGGTCAAAAACCGGAAGTTGACCATTATCTCGAAAACGGTTAGAGATAGAGCGATTTTGGGCTTATTTTCGACCCTTTGGACCTAAAAGACGTTATATAAGAGGTACCTCGGTGACCCTGACCTCCTCCGTCATGGTCAAGGTCAAAAACCGGAAGTTGACCATTATCTCGAAAACGGTTAGAGAAAGAGCGATTTTGAGGCTTATTTTCGACCCTTTGGGCCTAAAAGACATTATATAAGAGGTACCTCGGTGACCTTGACCTCCTCCGTCATGGTCAAGGTCAAAAACTGGATGTTGACCATTATCTCGAAAGGGGTTAGAGATAGAGCGATTTTGGGCTTATTTTCCTCCCTTTGGGCCTAAAGGACGTTATATAAGAGGTACCTCGGTGACCTTGACCTCCTCCGTCATGGTCAAGGTCAAAAACCGGAAGTTGACCATTATCTCGAAAACGGTTAGAGATAGAGCGATTTTGAGCTTATTTTCGGCCCTTTTGGGCTAAAGGACGTTATATAAGAGGTACCTAGGGGACCTTGACCTCCTCCGTCATGGTCAAGGTCAAAAACTGGAAGTTGACCATTATCTCGAAAGCGGTTAGAGATAGAGCGATTTTGGGCTTATTTTCCTCCCTTTGGGCCTAAAGGACGTTATATAAGAGGTACCTCGGTGACCTTGACCTCCTCCGTCATGGTCAAGGTCAAAAACCGGAAGTTGACCATTATCTCGAAAACGGTTAGAGATAGAGCGATTTTGAGCTTATTTTCGGCCCTTTGGGCCTAAAGGACGTTATATAAGAGATACCTAGGAGACCTTGACCTCCTCCGTCATGGTCAAGGTCAAAAACCGGAAGTTGACCATTATCTAGAAAGCGGTTAGAGATAGAGCGATTTTGAGCTTATTTTCGACCCTATAAGCCTAAAAGACATTATATAAGAGGTACCTCGGTGACCTTGACCTCCTCCGTCATGGTCAAGGTCAAAAACTGGAAGTTGACCATTATCTCGGAAGCGGTTAGAGATAGAGCGATTTTGGGCTTATTTTCCTCCCTTTGGGCCTAAAGGACGTTATATAAGAGGTACCTCGGTGACCTTGACCTCCTCCGTCATGGTCAAGGTCAAAAACCGGAAGTTGACCATTATCTCGAAAACGGTTAGAGATAGAGCGATTTTGAGCTTATTTTCGGCCCTTTTGGGCTAAAGGACGTTATATAAGAGGTACCTAGGGGACCTTGACCTCCTCCGTCATGGTCAAGGTCAAAAACTGGAAGTTGACCATTATCTCTAAAACGGTTAGAGATAGAGCGATTTTGAGCTTATTTTGGGTCCTTTTGGCTTAAAGGACGTTATATAAGAGGTACCTCGGTGATCTTGACCTCCTCCGTCATGGTCAAGGTCAAAAACCGGAACTTGACCATTATCTCGAAAACGGTTAGAGATAGAGCGATTTTGAGCTTATTTTCGACCATTTGGGCCTAAAAGACGTGACATAAGAGGTACCTCGGTGACCTTGACCTCCTCCTTCATGGTCGAGGTCAAAAACGGGAAGTTGACCATTATCTCGAAAACGGTTAGAGATAGAGCGATTTTGGGCTGATTTTCGACCCTTTGGACCTAAAAGACGTTATATAAGAGGTACCTCGGTGACCTTGACCTCCTCCGTCATGGTCAAGGTCAAAAACCGGAAGTTGACCATTATCTCGAAAACGGTTAGAGATAGAGCGATTTTGAGCTGATTTTCGACCCTTTGGGCCTAAAAGATGTCATGTAAGAGGTACCTCGGTGACCTTGACCTCCTCCGTCATGGTCAAGGTCAAAAACCGGAAGTTGACCATTATCTCGAAAGCGGTTAGAGATAGAGCGATTTTGAGCTTATTTTCGGCCGTTTTGGCCAAAAGGACGTTATATAAGAGGTACCTAGGGGACCTTGACCTCCTCCGTCATGGTCAAGGTCAAAAACTGGAAGTTGACCATTATCTCGAAAACGGTTAGAGATAGAGCGATTTTGAGCTTATTTTGGGTCCTTTTGGCTTAAAGGACGTTATATAAGAGGTACCTCGGTGATCTTGACCTCCTCCGTCATGGTCAAGGTCAAAAACCGGAACTTGACCATTATCTCGAAAACGGTTAGAGATAGAGCGATTTTGAGCTTATTTTCGACCATTTGGGCCTAAAAGACGTGACATAAGAGGTACCTCGGTGACCTTGACCTCCTCCGTCATGGTCAAGGTCAAAAACCGGAAGTTAACCATTATCTCGAAAACGGTTAGAGATAGAGTGATTTTGGGCTTATTTTCCTCCCTTTGGACCTAAAGGACGTTATATAAGAGGTACCTCGGTGACCTTGACCTCCTCCGTCATGGTCAAGGTCAAAAACCGGAAGTTGACCATTATCTCGAAAAAGGTTAGAGATAGAGCGATTTTGAGCTTATTTTCGACCCTTTGGGCCTAAAAGACATTAAATAAGAGGTACCTCGGTGACCTTGACCTCCTCCGTCATGGTCAAGGTCAAAAACTGGAAGCCGACCATTATCTCGAAAGCGGTTAGAGATAGAGCGATTTTGGGCTTATTTTCCTCCCTTTGGGCCTAAAGGTCGTTATATAAGAGGTACCTCGGTGACCTTGACCTCCTCCGTCATGGTCAAGGTCAAAAACCGGAAGTTGACCATTATCTCGAAAACGGTTAGAGATAGAGCGATTTTGAGCTTATTTTCGGCCCTTTTGGGCTAAAGGACGTTATATAAGAGGTACCTAGGGGACCTTGACCTCCTCCGTCATGGTCAAGGTCAAAAACTGGAAGTTGACCATTATCTCGAAAGCGGTTAGAGATAGAGCGATTTTGGGCTTATTTTCCTCCCTTTGGGCCTAAAGGACGTTATATAAGAGGTACCTCGGTGACCTTGACCTCCTCCGTCATGGTCAAGGTCAAAAACCGGAAGTTGACCACTATCTCGAAAACGGTTAGAGATAGAGCGATTTTGAGCTTATTTTCGGCCCTTTGGGCCTAAAGGACGTTATATAAGAGATACCTAGGGGACCTTGACCTCCTCCGTCATGGTCAAGGTCAAAAACCGGAAGTTGACCATTATCTAGAAAGCGGTTAGAGATAGAGCGATTTTGAGCTTATTTTCGACCCTATAAGCCTAAAAGACATTATATAAGAGGTACCTCGGTGACCTTGACCTCCTCCGTCATGGTCAAGGTCAAAAACTGGAAGTTGACCATTATCTCGAAAGCGGTTAGAGATAGAGCGATTTTGGGCTTATTTTCCTCCCTTTGGGCCTAAAGGACGTTATATAAGAGGTACCTCGGTGACCTTGACCTCCTCCGTCATGGTCAAGGTCAAAAACCGGAAGTTGACCATTATCTCGAAAACGGTTAGAGATAGAGCGATTTTGAGCTTATTTTCGGCCCTTTTGGGCTAAAGGACGTTATATAAGAGGTACCTAGGGGACCTTGACCTCCTCCGTCATGGTCAAGGTCAAAAACTGGAAGTTGACCATTATCTCGAAAGCGGTTAGAGATAGAGCGATTTTGGGCTTATTTTCCTCCCTTTGGGCCTAAAGGACGTTATATAAGAGGTACCTCGGTGACCTTGACCTCCTCCGTCATGGTCAAGGTCAAAAACCGGAAGTTGACCATTATCTCGAAAACGGTTAGAGATAGAGCGATTTTGAGCTTATTTTCGGCCCTTTGGGCCTAAAGGACGTTATATAAGAGATACCTAGGGGACCTTGACCTCCTCCGTCATGGTCAAGGTCAAAAACCGGAAGTTGACCATTATCTAGAAAGCGGTTAGAGATAGAGCGATTTTGAGCTTATTTTCGACCCTTTAAGCCTAAAAGACATTATATAAGAGGTACCTCGGTGACCTTGACCTCCTCCGTCATGGTCAAGGTCAAAAACCGGAAGTTGACCATTATCTCGAAAACTTTTAGAGATAGAGCGATTTTGAGCTTATTTTCGACCCTTTGGGCCTAAAAGATGTCATGTAAGAGGTACCTCGGTGACCTTGACCTCCTCCGTCATGGTCAAGGTCAAAAACCGGAAGTTGACCATTATCTCGAAAGCGGTTAGAGATAGAGCGATTTTGAGCTTATTTTCGACCATTTGGGCCTAAAAGACGTGACATAAGAGGTACCTCGGTGACCTTGACCTCCTCCGTCATGGTCAAGGTCAAAAACCGGAAGTTGACCATTATCTCGAAAACGGTTAGAGATTGAGTGATTTTGGGCTTATTTTCCTCCCTTTGGACCTAAAGGACGTTATATAAGAGGTACCTCGGTGACCTTGACCTCCTCCGTCATGGTCAAGGTCAAAAACCGGAAGTTGACCATTATCTCGAAAACGGTTAGAGATAGAGCGATTTTGAGCTTATTTTCGACCCTTTGGGCCTAAAAGACATTATATAAGAGGTACCTCGGTGACCTTGACCTCCTCCGTCATGGTCAAGGTCAAAAACTGGAAGTTGACCATTATCTCGAAAGGGGTTAGAGATAGAGCGATTTTGGGCTTATTTTCCTCCCTTTGGGCCTAAAGGACGTTATATAAGAGGTACCTCGGTGACCTTGACCTCCTCCGTCATGGTCAAGGTCAAAAACCGGAAGTTGACCATTATCTCGAAAACGGTTAGAGATAGAGCGATTTTGAGCTTATTTTCGGCCCTTTTGGGCTAAAGGACGTTATATAAGAGGTACCTAGGGGACCTTGACCTCCTCCGTCATGGTCAAGGTCAAAAACTGGAAGTTGACCATTATCTCGAAAGCGGTTAGAGATAGAGCGATTTTGGGCTTATTTTCCTCCCTTTGGGCCTAAAGGACGTTATATAAGAGGTACCTCGGTGACCTTGACCTCCTCCGTCATGGTCAAGGTCAAAAACCGGAAGTTGACCATTATCTCGAAAACGGTTAGAGATAGAGCGATTTTGAGCTTATTTTCGGCCCTTTGGGCCTAAAGGACGTTATATAAGAGATACCTAGGAGACCTTGACCTCCTCCGTCATGGTCAAGGTCAAAAACCGGAAGTTGACCATTATCTAGAAAGCGGTTAGAGATAGAGCGATTTTGAGCTTATTTTCGAACCTATAAGCCTAAAAGACATTATATAAGAGGTACCTCGGTGACCTTGACCTCCTCCGTCATGGTCAAGGTCAAAAACTGGAAGTTGACCATTATCTCGAAAGCGGTTAGAGATAGAGCGATTTTGGGCTTATTTTCCTCCCTTTGGGCCTAAAGGACGTTATATAAGAGGTACCTCGGTGACCTTGACCTCCTCCGTCATGGTCAAGGTCAAAAACCGGAAGTTGACCATTATCTCGAAAACGGTTAGAGATAGAGCGATTTTGAGCTTATTTTCGGCCCTTTTGGGCTAAAGGACGTTATATAAGAGGTACCTAGGGGACCTTGACCTCCTCCGTCATGGTCAAGGTCAAAAACTGGAAGTTGACCATTATCTCGAAAGCGGTTAGAGATAGAGCGATTTTGGGCTTATTTTCCTCCCTTTGGGCCTAAAGGACGTTATATAAGAGGTACCTCGGTGACCTTGACCTCCTCCGTCATGGTCAAGGTCAAAAACCGGAAGTTGACCATTATCTCGAAAACGGTTAGAGATAGAGCGATTTTGAGCTTATTTTCGGCCCTTTGGGCCTAAAGGACGTTATATAAGAGATACCTAGGGGACCTTGACCTCCTCCGTCATGGTCAAGGTCAAAAACCGGAAGTTGACCATTATCTAGAAAGCGGTTAGAGATAGAGCGATTTTGAGCTTATTTTCGACCCTATAAGCCTAAAAGACATTATATAAGAGGTACCTCGGTGACCTTGACCTCCTCCGTCATGGTCAAGGTCAAAAACCGGAAGTTGACCATTATCTCGAAAACGGTTAGAGATAGAGCGATTTTGAGCTTATTTTCGACCCTTTGGGCCTAAAAGATGTCATGTTAGAGGTACCTCGGTGACCTTGACCTCCTCCGTCATGGTCAAGGTCAAAAACCGGAAGTTGACCATTATCTCGAAAGCGGTTAGAGATAGAGCGATTTTGAGCTTATTTTCGACCCTTTGAGCCTAAAAGACATTATATAAGAGGTACCTCGGTGACCTTGACCTCCTCCGTCATGGTCAAGGTCAAAAACCGGAAGTTGACCATTATCTCGAAAATGGTTAGAGATAGAGCGATTTTGAGCTTATTTTCGGCCGTTTTGGCCTAAAGGACGTTATATAAGAGGTACCTCGGTGATCTTGACCTCCTCCGTCATGGTCAAGGTCAAAAACCGGAACTTGACCATTATCTCGAAAATGGTTAGAGATAGAGCGATTTTGAGCTTATTTTCGACCCTTTGGGCCTAAAAGATGTCATGTAAGAGGTACCTCGGTGACCTTGACCTCCTCCGTCATGGTCAAGGTCAAAAACCGGAAGTTGACCATTATCTCGAAAGCGGTTAGAGATAGAGCGATTTTGAGCTTATTTTCGACCATTTGGGCCTAAAAGACGTGACATAAGAGGTACCTCGGTGACCTTGACCTCCTCCGTCATGGTCAAGGTCAAAAACCGGAAGTTGACCATTATCTCGAAAACGGTTAGAGATAGAGTGATTTTGGGCTTATTTTCCTCCCTTTGGACCTAAAGGACGTTATATAAGAGGTACCTCGGTGACCTTGACCTCCTCCGTCATGGTCAAGGTCAAAAAACGGAAGTTGACCATTATCTCGAAAACGGTTAGAGATAGAGCGATTTTGAGCTTATTTTCGGCCCTTTTGGGCTAAAGGACGTTATATAAGAGGTACCTAGGGGACCTTGACCTCCTCCGTCATGGTCAAGGTCAAAAACTGGAAGTTGACCATTATCTCGAAAGCGGTTAGAGATAGAGCGATTTTGGGCTTATTTTCCTCCCTTTGGGCCTAAAGGACGTTATATAAGAGGTACCTCGGTGACCTTGACCTCCTCCGTCATGGTCAAGGTCAAAAACCGGAAGTTGACCATTATCTCGAAAACGGTTAGAGATAGAGCGATTTTGAGCTTATTTTCGGCCCTTTGGGCCTAAAGGACGTTATATAAGAGATACCTAGGAGACCTTGACCTCCTCCGTCATGGTCAAGGTCAAAAACCGGAAGTTGACCATTATCTAGAAAGCGGTTAGAGATAGAGCGATTTTGAGCTTATTTTCGACCCTATAAGCCTAAAAGACATTATATAAGAGGTACCTCGGTGACCTTGACCTCCTCCGTCATGGTCAAGGTCAAAAACCGGAAGTTGACCATTATCTCGAAAGCGGTTAGAGATAGAGCGATTTTGGGCTTATTTTCCTCCCTTTGGGCCTAAAGGACGTTATATAAGAGGTACCTCGGTGACCTTGACCTCCTCCGTCATGGTCAAGGTCAAAAACCGGAAGTTGACCATTATCTCGAAAACGGTTAGAGATAGAGCGATTTTGAGCTTATTTTCGGCCCTTTTGGGCTAAAGGACGTTATATAAGAGGTACCTAGGGGACCTTGACCTCCTCCGTCATGGTCAAGGTCAAAAACTGGAAGTTGACCATTATCTCGAAAGCGGTTAGAGATAGAGCGATTTTGGGCTTATTTTCCTCCCTTTGGGCCTAAAGGACGTTATATAAGAGGTACCTCGGTGACCTTGACCTCCTCCGTCATGGTCAAGGTCAAAAACCGGAAGTTGACCATTATCTCGAAAACGGTTAGAGATAGAGCGATTTTGAGCTTATTTTCGGCCCTTTGGGCCTAAAGGACGTTATATAAGAGATACCTAGGGGACCTTGACCTCCTCCGTCATGGTCAAGGTCAAAAACCGGAAGTTGACCATTATCTAGAAAGCGGTTAGAGATAGAGCGATTTTGAGCTTATTTTCGACCCTATAAGCCTAAAAGACATTATATAAGAGGTACCTCGGTGACCTTGACCTCCTCCGTCATGGTCAAGGTCAAAAACCGGAAGTTGACCATTATCTCGAAAACGGTTAGAGATAGAGCGATTTTGAGCTTATTTTCGACCCTTTGGGCCTAAAAGATGTAATGTTAGAGGTACCTCGGTGACCTTGACCTCCTCCGTCATGGTCAAGGTCAAAAACCGGAAGTTGACCATTATCTCGAAAGCGGTTAGAGATAGAGCGATTTTGAGCTTATTTTCGACCCTTTGAGCCTAAAAGACATTATATAAGAGGTACCTCGGTGACCTTGACCTCCTCCGTCATGGTCAAGGTCAAAAACCGAAAGTTGACCATTATCTCGAAAATGGTTAGAGATAGAGCGATTTTGAGCTTATTTTCGGCCGTTTTGGCCTAAAGGACGTTATATAAGAGGTACCTCGGTGATCTTGACCTCCTCCGTCATGGTCAAGGTCAAAAACCGGAACTTGACCATTATCTCGAAAACGGTTAGAGATAGAGCGATGTTGAGCTTATTTTCGACCATTTGGGCCTAAAAGACGTGACATAAGAGGTACCTCGGTGACCTTGACCTCCTCCGTCATGGTCAAGGTCAAAAACCGGAAGTTGACCATTATCTCGAAAACGGTTAGAGATAGAGTGATTTTGGGCTTATTTTCCTCCCTTTGGGCCTAAAGGACGTTATATAAGAGGTAACTCGATGACCTTGACCTCCTCCGTCATGGTCAAGGTCAAAAACCGGAAGTTGACCATTATCTCGAAAACGGTTAGAGATAGAGCGATTTTGAGCTTATTTTCGACCCTTTGGGCCTAAAAGACATTATATAAGAGGTACCTCGGTGACCTTGACCTCCTCCGTCATGGTCAAGGTCAAAAACCGGAAGTTGACCATTATCTCGAAAACGGTTAGAGATAGAGCGATTTTGAGCTTATTTTCGACCCTTTGGGCCTAAAAGACGTGACATAAGAAGTACCTCGGTGACCTTGACCTCCTCCGTCATGGTCAAGGTCAAAAACCGGAAGTTGACCATTATCTCGAAAGCGGTTAGAGATAGAGCGATTTTGAGCTTATTTTCGACCCTTTGAGCCTAAAAGACATTATATAAGAGGTACCTCGGTGACCTTGACCTCCTCCGTCATGGTCAAGGTCAAAAACTGGAAGTTGACCATTATCTCGAAAATGGTTAGAGATAGAGCGATTTTGAGCTTATTTTCGGCCGTTTTGGCCTAAAGGACGTTATATAAGAGGTACCTAGGGGACCTTGACCTCCTCCGTCATGGTCAAGGTCAAAAACTGGAAGTTGACCATTATCTCGAAAACGGTTAGAGATAGAGCGATTTTGAGCTTATTTTGGGTCCTTTTGGCTTAAAGGACGTTATATAAGAGGTACCTCGGTGATCTTGACCTCCTCCGTCATGGTCAAGGTCAAAAACCGGAACTTGACCATTATCTCGAAAACGGTTAGAGATAGAGCGATTTTGAGCTTATTTTCGACCATTTGGGCCTAAAAGACGTGACATAAGAGGTACCTCGGTGACCTTGACCTCCTCCGTCATGGTCAAGGTCAAAAACCGGAAGTTGACCATTATCTCGAAAACGGTTAGAGATAGAGTGATTTTGGGCTTATTTTCCTCCCTTTGGGCCTAAAGGACGTTATATAAGAGGTACCTCGGTGACCTTGACCTCCTCCGTCATGGTCAAGGTCAAAAACCGGAAGTTGACCATTATCTCGAAAACGGTTAGAGATAGAGCGATTTTGAGCTTATTTTCGACCCTTTGGGCCTAAAAGACATTATATAAGAGGTACCTCGGTGACCTTGACCTCCTCCGTCATGGTCAAGGTCAAAAACCGGAAGTTGACCATTATCTCGAAAACGGTTAGAGATAGAGCGATTTTGAGCTTATTTTCGACCCTTTGGGCCTAAAAGACGTGACATAAGAAGTACCTCGGTGACCTTGACCTCCTCCGTCATGGTCAAGGTCAAAAACCGGAAGTTGACCATTATCTCGAAAGCGGTTAGAGATAGAGCGATTTTGAGCTTATTTTCGACCCTTTGAGCCTAAAAGACATTATATAAGAGGTACCTCGGTGACCTTGACCTCCTCCGTCATGGTCAAGGTCAAAAACCGGAAGTTGACCATTATCTCGAAAACGGTTAGAGATAGAGCGATTTTGAGCTTATTTTCGGCCCTTTGGGCCTAAAGGACGTTATATAAGAGATACCTAGGGGACCTTGACCTCCTCCGTCATGGTCAAGGTCAAAAACCGGAAGTTGACCATTATCTAGAAAGCGGTTAGAGATAGAGCGATTTTGAGCTTATTTTCGACCATTTGGGCCTAAAAGACGTGACATAAGAGGTACCTCGGTGACTTTGACCTCCTCCGTCATGGTCAAGGTCAAAAACCGGAAGTTGACCATTATCTCGAAAACGGTTAGAGATAGAGTGATTTTGGGCTTATTTTCCTCCCTTTGGGCCTAAAGGACGTTATATAAGAGGTAACTCGATGACCTTGACATCCTCCGTCATGGTCAAGGTCAAAAACCGGAAGTTGACCATTATCTCGAAAACGGTTAGAGATAGAGCGATTTTGAGCTTATTTTCGACCCTTTGGGCCTAAAAGACATTATATAAGAGGTACCTCGGTGACCTTGACCTCCTCCGTCATGGTCAAGGTCAAAAACCGGAAGTTGACCATTATCTCGAAAACGGTTAGAGATAGAGCGATTTTGAGCTTATTTTCGACCCTTTGGGCCTAAAAGACGTGACATAAGAAGTACCTCGGTGACCTTGACCTCCTCCGTCATGGTCAAGGTCAAAAACCGGAAGTTGACCATTATCTCGAAAGCGGTTAGAGATAGAGCGATTTTGAGCTTATTTTCGACCCTTTGAGCCTAAAAGACATTATATAAGAGGTACCTCGGTGACCTTGACCTCCTCCGTCATGGTCAAGGTCAAAAACTGGAAGTTGACCATTATCTCGAAAATGGTTAGAGATAGAGCGATTTTGAGCTTATTTTCGGCCGTTTTGGCCTAAAGGACGTTATATAAGAGGTACCTAGGGGACCTTGACCTCCTCCGTCATGGTCAAGGTCAAAAACTGGAAGTTGACCATTATCTCGAAAACGGTTAGAGATAGAGCGATTTTGAGCTTATTTTGGGTCCTTTTGGCTTAAAGGACGTTATATAAGAGGTACCTCGGTGATCTTGACCTCCTCCGTCATGGTCAAGGTCAAAAACCGGAACTTGACCATTATCTCGAAAACGGTTAGAGATAGAGCGATTTTGAGCTTATTTTCGACCATTTGGGCCTAAAAGACGTGACATAAGAGGTACCTCGGTGACCTTGACCTCCTCCGTCATGGTCAAGGTCAAAAACCGGAAGTTGACCATTATCTCGAAAACGGTTAGAGATAGAGTGATTTTGGGCTTATTTTCCTCCCTTTGGGCCTAAAGGACGTTATATAAGAGGTACCTCGGTGACCTTGACCTCCTCCGTCATGGTCAAGGTCAAAAACCGGAAGTTGACCATTATCTCGAAAACGGTTAGAGATAGAGCGATTTTGAGCTTATTTTCGACCCTTTGGGCCTAAAAGACATTATATAAGAGGTACCTCGGTGACCTTGACCTCCTCCGTCATGGTCAAGGTCAAAAACCGGAAGTTGACCATTATCTCGAAAACGGTTAGAGATAGAGCGATTTTGAGCTTATTTTCGACCCTTTGGGCCTAAAAGACGTGACATAAGAAGTACCTCGGTGACCTTGACCTCCTCCGTCATGGTCAAGGTCAAAAACCGGAAGTTGACCATTATCTCGAAAGCGGTTAGAGATAGAGCGATTTTGAGCTTATTTTCGACCCTTTGAGCCTAAAAGACATTATATAAGAGGTACCTCGGTGACCTTGACCTCCTCCGTCATGGTCAAGGTCAAAAACCGGAAGTTGACCATTATCTCGAAAACGGTTAGAGATAGAGCGATTTTGAGCTTATTTTCGGCCCTTTGGGCCTAAAGGACGTTATATAAGAGATACCTAGGGGACCTTGACCTCCTCCGTCATGGTCAAGGTCAAAAACCGGAAGTTGACCATTATCTAGAAAGCGGTTAGAGATAGAGCGATTTTGAGCTTATTTTCGACCCTATAAGCCTAAAAGACATTATATAAGAGGTACCTCGGTGACCTTGACCTCCTCCGTCATGGTCAAGGTCAAAAACCGGAAGTTGACCATTATCTCGAAAACGGTTAGAGATAGAGCGATTTTGAGCTTATTTTCGACCCTTTGGGCCTAAAAGATGTCATGTTAGAGGTACCTCGGTGACCTTGACCTCCTCCGTCATGGTCAAGGTCAAAAACCGGAAGTTGACCATTATCTCGAAAGCGGTTAGAGATAGAGCGATTTTGAGCTTATTTTCGACCCTTTGAGCCTAAAAGACATTATATAAGAGGTACCTCGGTGACCTTGACCTCCTCCGTCATGGTCAAGGTCAAAAACCGAAAGTTGACCATTATCTCGAAAATGGTTAGAGATAGAGCGATTTTGAGCTTATTTTCGGCCGTTTTGGCCTAAAGGACGTTATATAAGAGGTACCTCGGTGATCTTGACCTCCTCCGTCATGGTCAAGGTCAAAAACCGGAACTTGACCATTATCTCGAAAACGGTTAGAGATAGAGCGATGTTGAGCTTATTTTCGACCATTTGGGCCTAAAAGACGTGACATAAGAGGTACCTCGGTGACCTTGACCTCCTCCGTCATGGTCAAGGTCAAAAACCGGAAGTTGACCATTATCTCGAAAACGGTTAGAGATAGAGTGATTTTGGGCTTATTTTCCTCCCTTTGGGCCTAAAGGACGTTATATAAGAGGTAACTCGATGACCTTGACCTCCTCCGTCATGGTCAAGGTCAAAAACCGGAAGTTGACCATTATCTCGAAAACGGTTAGAGATAGAGCGATTTTGAGCTTATTTTCGACCCTTTGGGCCTAAAAGACATTATATAAGAGGTACCTCGGTGACCTTGACCTCCTCCGTCATGGTCAAGGTCAAAAACCGGAAGTTGACCATTATCTCGAAAACGGTTAGAGATAGAGCGATTTTGAGCTTATTTTCGACCCTTTGGGCCTAAAAGACGTGACATAAGAAGTACCTCGGTGACCTTGACCTCCTCCGTCATGGTCAAGGTCAAAAACCGGAAGTTGACCATTATCTCGAAAGCGGTTAGAGATAGAGCGATTTTGAGCTTATTTTCGACCCTTTGAGCCTAAAAGACATTATATAAGAGGTACCTCGGTGACCTTGACCTCCTCCGTCATGGTCAAGGTCAAAAACTGGAAGTTGACCATTATCTCGAAAATGGTTAGAGATAGAGCGATTTTGAGCTTATTTTCGGCCGTTTTGGCCTAAAGGACGTTATATAAGAGGTACCTAGGGGACCTTGACCTCCTCCGTCATGGTCAAGGTCAAAAACTGGAAGTTGACCATTATCTCGAAAACGGTTAGAGATAGAGCGATTTTGAGCTTATTTTGGGTCCTTTTGGCTTAAAGGACGTTATATAAGAGGTACCTCGGTGATCTTGACCTCCTCCGTCATGGTCAAGGTCAAAAACCGGAACTTGACCATTATCTCGAAAACGGTTAGAGATAGAGCGATTTTGAGCTTATTTTCGACCATTTGGGCCTAAAAGACGTGACATAAGAGGTACCTCGGTGACCTTGACCTCCTCCGTCATGGTCAAGGTCAAAAACCGGAAGTTGACCATTATCTCGAAAACGGTTAGAGATAGAGTGATTTTGGGCTTATTTTCCTCCCTTTGGGCCTAAAGGACGTTATATAAGAGGTACCTCGGTGACCTTGACCTCCTCCGTCATGGTCAAGGTCAAAAACCGGAAGTTGACCATTATCTCGAAAACGGTTAGAGATAGAGCGATTTTGAGCTTATTTTCGACCCTTTGGGCCTAAAAGACATTATATAAGAGGTACCTCGGTGACCTTGACCTCCTCCGTCATGGTCAAGGTCAAAAACCGGAAGTTGACCATTATCTCGAAAACGGTTAGAGATAGAGCGATTTTGAGCTTATTTTCGACCCTTTGGGCCTAAAAGACGTGACATAAGAAGTACCTCGGTGACCTTGACCTCCTCCGTCATGGTCAAGGTCAAAAACCGGAAGTTGACCATTATCTCGAAAGCGGTTAGAGATAGAGCGATTTTGAGCTTATTTTCGACCCTTTGAGCCTAAAAGACATTATATAAGAGGTACCTCGGTGACCTTGACCTCCTCCGTCATGGTCAAGGTCAAAAACCGGAAGTTGACCATTATCTCGAAAATGGTTAGAGATAGAGCGATTTTGAGCTTATTTTCGGCCGTTTTGGCCTAAAGGACGTTATATAAGAGGTACATAGGGGACCTTGACCTCCTCCGTCATGGTCAAGGTCAAAAACTGGAAGTTGACCATTATCTCGAAAACGGTTAGAGATAGAGCGATTTTGAGCTTATTTTGGGTCCTTTTGGCTTAAAGGACGTTATATAAGAGGTACCTCGGTGATCTTGACCTCCTCCGTCATGGTCAAGGTCAAAAACCAGAACTTGACCATTATCTCGAAAACGGTTAGAGATAGAGCGATTTTGAGCTTATTTTCGACCATTTGGGCCTAAAAGACGTGACATAAGAGGTACCTCGGTGACCTTGACCTCCTCCGTCATGGTCAAGGTCAAAAACCGGAAGTTGACCATTATCTCGAAAACGGTTAGAGATAGAGTGATTTTGGGCTTATTTTCCTCCCTTTGGGCCTAAAGGACGTTATATAAGAGGTACCTCGGTGACCTTGACCTCCTCCGTCATGGTCAAGGTCAAAAACCGGAAGTTGACCATTATCTCGAAAACGGTTAGAGATAGAGCGATTTTGAGCTTATTTTCGGCCCTTTTGGCCTAAAGGACGTTATATAAGAGGTACCTAGGGGACCTTGACCTCCTCCGTCATGGTCAAGGTCAAAAACTGGAAGTTGACCATTATCTCGAAAACGGTTAGAGATAGAGCGATTTTGAGCTTATTTTGAGTCCTTTGGGCTTAAAGGACGTTATATAAGAGGTACCTCGGTGATCTTGACCTCCTCCGTCATGGTCAAGGTCAAAAACCGGAACTTGACCATTATCTCGAAAACGGTTAGAGATAGAGCGATTTTGAGCTTATTTTCGACCATTTGGGCCTAAAAGACGTGACATAAGAGGTACCTCGGTGACCTTTACCTCCTCCGTCATGGTCAAGGTCAAAAACCGGAAGTCAACCATTATCTCGAAAACGGTTAGAGATAGAGTGATTTTGGGCTTATTTTCCTCCCTTTGGGCCTAAAGGACGTTATATAACAGGTAACTCGATGACCTTGACCTCCTCCGTCATGGTCAAGGTCAAAAACCGGAAGTTGACCATTATCTCGAAAACGGTTAGAGATAGAGCGATGTTGAGCTTATTTTCGACCATTTGGGCCTAAAAGACGTGACATAAGAGGTACCTCGGTGACCTTGACCTCCTCCGTCATGGTCAAGGTCAAAAACCGGAAGTTGACCATTATCTCGAAAACGGTTAGAGATAGAGTGATTTTGGGCTTATTTTCCTCCCTTTGGGCCTAAAGGACGTTATATAAGAGGTAACTCGATGACCTTGACCTCCTCCGTCATGGTCAAGGTCAAAAACCGGAAGTTGACCATTATCTCGAAAACGGTTAGAGATAGAGCGATTTTGAGCTTATTTTCGACCCTTTGGGCCTAAAAGACATTATATAAGAGGTACCTCGGTGACCTTGACCTCCTCCGTCATGGTCAAGGTCAAAAACCGGAAGTTGACCATTATCTCGAAAACGGTTAGAGATAGAGCGATTTTGAGCTTATTTTCGACCCTTTGGGCCTAAAAGACGTGACATAAGAAGTACCTCGGTGACCTTGACCTCCTCCGTCATGGTCAAGGTCAAAAACCGGAAGTTGACCATTATCTCGAAAGCGGTTAGAGATAGAGCGATTTTGAGCTTATTTTCGACCCTTTGAGCCTAAAAGACATTATATAAGAGGTACCTCGGTGACCTTGACCTCCTCCGTCATGGTCAAGGTCAAAAACCGGAAGTTGACCATTATCTCGAAAATGGTTAGAGATAGAGCGATTTTGAGCTTATTTTCGGCCGTTTTGGCCTAAAGGACGTTATATAAGAGGTACCTAGGGGACCTTGACCTCCTCCGTCATGGTCAAGGTCAAAAACTGGAAGTTGACCATTATCTCGAAAACGGTTAGAGATAGAGCGATTTTGAGCTTATTTTGGGTCCTTTTGGCTTAAAGGACGTTATATAAGAGGTACCTCGGTGATCTTGACCTCCTCCGTCATGGTCAAGGTCAAAAACCAGAACTTGACCATTATCTCGAAAACGGTTAGAGATAGAGCGATTTTGAGCTTATTTTCGACCATTTGGGCCTAAAAGACGTGACATAAGAGGTACCTCGGTGACCTTGACCTCCTCCGTCATGGTCAAGGTCAAAAACCGGAAGTTGACCATTATCTCGAAAACGGTTTGAGATAGAGTGATTTTGGGCTTATTTTCCTCCCTTTGGGCCTAAAGGACGTTATATAAGAGGTACCTCGGTGACCTTGACCTCCTCCGTCATGGTCAAGGTCAAAAACCGGAAGTTGACCATTATCTCGAAAACGGTTAGAGATAGAGCGATTTTGAGCTTATTTTCGGCCCTTTTGGCCTAAAGGACGTTATATAAGAGGTACCTAGGGGACCTTGACCTCCTCCGTCATGGTCAAGGTCAAAAACTGGAAGTTGACCATTATCTCGAAAACGGTTAGAGATAGAGCGATTTTGAGCTTATTTTGAGTCCTTTGGGCTTAAAGGACGTTATATAAGAGGTACCTCGGTGATCTTGACCTCCTCCGTCATGGTCAAGGTCAAAAACCGGAACTTGACCATTATCTCGAAAACGGTTAGAGATAGAGCGATGTTGAGCTTATTTTCGACCATTTGGGCCTAAAAGACGTGACATAAGAGGTACCTCGGTGACCTTGACCTCCTCCGTCATGGTCAAGGTCAAAAACCGGAAGTTGACCATTATCTCGAAAACGGTTAGAGATAGTGCGATTTTGAGCTTATTTTCGACCCTTTGTTCCTAAAAGATGTCATGTAAGAGGTACCTCGGTGACCTTGACCTCCTCCGTCATGGTCAAGGTCAAAAACTGGAAGTTGACCATTATCTCGAAAACGGGTAGAGATAGATTGATTTTGGGCTTATTTTCCTCCCTTTGGACCTAAAGGACGTTATATAAGAGGTACCTCGGTGACCTTGACCTCCTCCGTCATGGTCAAGGTCAAAAACCGGAAGTTGACCATTATCTCGAAAACGGTTAGAGATAGAGCGATTTTGAGCTTATTTTGGGTCCTTTCGGCTTAAAGGACGTTATATAAGAGGTACCGCGGTGATCTTGACCTCCTCCGTCATGGTCAAGGTCAAAAACCGGAACTTGACCATTATCTCGAAAACGGTTAGAGATAGAGCGATTTTGAGCTTATTTTCGACCATTTGGGCCTAAAAGACGTGACATAAGAGGTACCTCGGTGACCTTGACCTCCTCCGTCATGGTCAAGGTCAAAAACCGGAAGTTAACCATTATCTCGAAAACGGTTAGAGATAGAGCGATTTTGGGCTTATTTTGAGTCCTTTGGGCTTAAAGGACGTTATATAAGAGGTACCTCTTGACCTCCTTCGTCATGGTCACGGTCAAAAACCGGAAGTTGACCATTATCTCGAAAACGGTTAGAAAACTGAATTTGATTATTTGAGATTACATTATACTTGGATGTCCTTGTTCATTATAATAAGTCGGAAGCTGACAATTATGTGGAAAGACTGAAAATATGTCTTTAACCAGATAGATTATACCATTGCAAGTGGGTGTCATTTCGCTACGTGTAGCGAAATTCGGTCTAGTTTTCAGCCGTTTTCGCATAAAATACGACACGCGGGAGGTGCCTCGGTGACCTTGAGCTCCTCGGTTATGGTTAATAAGTAAACAAGCATGTCCAAGGACATGACCCAGTCGAGTTACCAAACAAGGAAAATGAGAAAAACTCTAAAAGGAATACTGTTAGGCCAAAAAATGAAGAACTTTGTTTCTGAACGTAACTTTTTCATAATTTTAATACCGGGTGGAAGCTACCCCAAAAGGGATGGTGGAGAGGTTGGGTTTTGATGATTCACGTATTTACCGACATTTACACAATCTTTCAAGAATTTTAAAATTCCACCATTTCGGCATTTTTTGTCATTTGCGAATAAAAGCAAAGTCCAGGTGGAGCAGCACCTAAGCAACTTTCGATTAAAATTTTATAACTATTTGAAAAATAAATGGTTTGACAATTCAGTTATTCACTACCATTTATTCCAGTTTTGGTCAATCTTCAACATTCCGCCATTTCGACAGTTTTTTGACGAAGCGCGAAAAAAATAATAGCTTGATAGACAAATCCCTGGGAAGCATCCCTGCGTAACATCTACACGATTGGAGTAAAACTGTAGGTGTAGCATTTTAAAAGTTTGTCAAAACGGGCACAAAAAGTGCCGCAAGTTTGTCAGTTTTTCGTCAATCGTCAAAAATAGTAACAGCCAGGTGGGGGACTACCCAGGGAACATTCCTGTCTAATATCAAAACAAAGTCGGCTGGGTTAAAAAGGAAGTTGACTATTATCTCGAAAAGAGTTACAAATACAGCGATACTTACTTTTGACCGTTTGGGCCTAAAAGGCGTTATCTCTTAAGAGTTCAAAATCTTATTTCTGTGGCCCTAAAGTGTTAGTTTCGCTACTCCGTAGCGAAAACGGTCTAGTTTTCATGTCATAATAATAGCCAAGGATTGGGGCTTAAGCAATAACTATCATTAACAGCTAACATGAACTCCACTTGCGGCTTCCGCCCTCCCCGACCCCCTCCCTTCAGATTTGATAACCACCAGTCCACCCACCCTCTCCCCCATCCCTCTAGTTTGTACACTACAGACTGTTGCTATTTTTAAGTGCTGAATAATTCCTGCCCCCTAGGTGGTCCTATGTATGAAGTATTCCTGTGTGCGAGGTGGCCGGATATATGAGGTGGTCCTACGGTGTGAGATTGTCCTATACATGAAGCGGTCTTATGTATGAGGTTGTCCTATGTGTGAGGTATTCTTACGTGTGGGATGGTCCTATGTGTGAGGTGGTGATATTTGTGGCATGGTGCTGTATATGTATTTTCCTCTGTATGAGGTGGTCCTATGTGCCAAATGGTTCTATGTATAAGGTGGTTCTATGCATGAGTTTGTCCTATGTATCAAGTGGTCCTATACATGCGGTGTTATCATGTGTGAGGTATTCATGTGTTTGCGAGGTGATCCTATATATGAGGTGGTCCGAGGTATGAGGTGGTCCTATGTATGATGTAGTTCCATGTGTGAGATGGTCCTATGTATGGTGTGGTTCCATGTATGAGGTGGTCCTAGGTGTGAGGTGGTGCTCTCCCGGAGGTTCCCTGTATCAAGATCCAAGACCAGCTTCTTTCTTATAATTATTATTACGAGTAATTTATATTGCGCGCATTATATAAAGCAACTGAGCTCATCACAGCATTAAAAATAGATGACTACTAACGTAGACAACCTGAGTAAACATCACAGTAAACTGCTGTCAACATTACAAATATCATTAGAGTATGGGTTCCCCCTTTCGGCAATCAAATTAATGATAAATATGATCTGATCTGTCTTTTTTCAGCGGAAATAATGAGGGGACGGTGGTTGTGTCATGTTTGTCCAATTTAAGCAAAGCGCAGATAAACCCTTAAGTAGAAATAACTGAAATGCTTTTGTGTCACGATATCGCCGATTGTTTGAAGTGCTCTCAAATCAGTCAGCACATGTCTATTATCGATGATAAAAAAACTAAGTACAGCCCTACAAAACTGCCGACGCATAAACGATGTCGTTAATCTCTAAATTGCATCGGCAGCGTTGGCAGCGGATTTGAAGCATCGTTTATACGTCGGATATACGGCGGAATATATACGCATTTTTAGAAACATCGTATATGCATCGAAAATGCGTCGGAAAAAAAGATGCCGATATTGCCAACGCGTATTATACGCATTTTTTAAACGTCTATAAAACGCATATTTTCCTATGTATAAACGACTTCGGAAATACATCGGAAAAAAGATGCCGATATTGCAATCGTATATTATACGTATTATTTTATACGTCTATAAAACGCATATTTTCCGATGCTTATTCGACGTCGGACATTTATCGATTGACGTTTTGTAGGGGACATTATGAAGAATCAATAGTGGAGCATTATGAATATACTTGAAAATTATCATTTGCCTCAATAAACTATCCCTCAGCAAACATAAAGGAGGAAAAGACAATACAAATAACTAAATTTAAAAGCGCCAGCGGTAACAAAAAAAACGAAAATGTAAGAGGTAAACTTTTTGGGACGAAATAGAAACATTAGACCACTTAATTACACTGCCGAGGCAGCCCCTGCCGCCGTGGAGTAGAGGTATGTTCCGCGCCTAGTATGCAAGAGGTCCCCGGTTCAAACCCGAGTAAGTACTAATGTTCAGTTGCAATATTTAAATATGCTATGTTGTATATTGATATGCTATGGTGTATGTATGAATTATGAATGGTAGGTAAGGGTTCAATGGGTTAGAAACAATTTTTTTTTCAAATGCGCACACGCATTTTCTACACGTCTAAAAAAACGCATATTTTCCGATTGTCACTTGGTCGGAAATGCGTTGGAAAACCTCGGAAATATGCATTTGATACGTATAAAAATTATCGGAAGTTCGTCGGAAATGCATGGGAATATAAACATATAACCGACGTATAGCCGACGGTTGGTAATAAGTCGGATATGCGTCGAATATATGCAGAAAAAACTTCGTCGGAAAATATGCGCATAAACGACTAATAAACGATGAGCAAAACGGAAAAAAATATGTGCATATCCGACGTATGTTGCCGATATTGCCGACGCATTTTATATGCATCTCCGACGTCGAAGAATTTGTAGGGAGTTTATCTACTTGTCCTTGCATGTAGCTGTCTTATGCATTTCTTTCTTGATTTCCAGATCTGTGTTGCCAATCTCCTCCCCGCCTCCCCCAACCCTCCCCCCCCAACCTCGGCCCTACAACTCAAAGCGCTTGTTTAGCGTTAGTCTGTCATCCGAGTCCCGTATGGGCTTTCAAATTCACCACTTTTTTGTGCATATCAAACTGCCTGTTGAGATTTCACGGTCGCCCGTGACGACCAACTTTTGGCTCGGGTGATCTCCGCAAGTTTTCAGCTTGTGTGTGGTGGGTTAGCTGATCCTTCCCCGCTCTCTCTCTCTCTCTCTCTCTCTCTCTCTCTCTCTCTTTCTCTCTCTCTCTCTCTCTCTCTCTCCCCCTCTCTCTCTCCCTCTCTCTCAGTAGTATGAAAATGCCGTTTCTGGCTCACTTTGTGACGTCATACTGTCTGGAAGTGACGTCATCATGTCTGGACCGGAAGTGTTGTCTGGACCGGAAGTGTTGTCTGGACCGGAAGTGTTGTCTGGAGCGGAAGTGTTGTCTGGAGCGGAAGTGACGATAAGCGTTAGGATAGGCGCGGCCATCCATGAGGTTATAATGACGTCATGATGAGGTCATACTGTCTGGAGCGAAAGTCTGGAGCGAAAGTCTGGAGCGAAAGTCTGGAGCGAAAGTCTGGAGCGAAAGTTGTTTGATAGTGTTGGCCGAGTCAATCATCATGAAGCCAACGCACTCCACCTGTCAATCAGTGTAACCATGGCAACAGACCCTAAAAAGTGATGACCTCCCCCCCCCCTCCCCCCCCCTCGAAATTATGATTTTGGCATATTAATTCGTTTCAGACGATTCTGAACATTTTTCATTTTTTGAGTCGACCGACCCCCCCCCCCCGGGACATACTATGTACCGACCGACCCCCCCCCCAGGACATACTATGTACCGACCCCCCCCCCCAGGACATACTATGTACCGACCCCCCCCAGGACATACTATGTACCGACCCCCCCCCCCCCCCAGGACATACTATGTACCGACCCCCCCCCCCCCAGGCGAGCAACATTCTGTCAAGTCAGCTTCAGTTCCATCAGAGGGGTATATAAGGGATGAGCATACAGCAGTGACAGTCATTTCGGTGAGTGGAGCAAGGAAGTACAAGTTGTAGAACTACAATTGGATCACATCAGATCAAGGGATGGCATCCAGTGACAACTATTTCGGTAAGTGTTTATTGAAACTTTATAAATAAAAAGTGAACTTTGTAAACAAACTTTAGTTATTTGCATAATTGAAACTTTGTAAACAAACTTTGTAAACAAACTGTGTAAACAAACTTTATAAACAAACTTTATAAACAAAATTTGTAAACAAACTTTGTAAACAAACTTTATAAACAAAATTTGTAAACAAAATTTGTAAACAAACTTTATAAACAAAATTTGTAAGCAAACTTTGTAAACAAACTTGACTTATTTACATAATTGAAAATTTGTAAACAAACTTTGTAAACAAACTTTGTAAACAAACTTTGTAAACAAACTTTGTAAACAAACTTGACTTATTTACATAATTGAAAATTTGTAAACAAACTTTGTAAACAAACTTTGTAAACAAACTTTGGTTATTTGCTTAATTGAAACTTTGTAAAACAATACCTTTCGTTATACTTAGTCGATTTAAATGAAAATTTCACCATTTGATTCAGTTTTATGTAAAGTTTTAACATGATCATAGGCTATTTGCGCAGCTGGCTGTATGCATTTTTACCGCCATTTTAACTTAAAATTGTGATAACTTTCGTTATAACTTTCGTTATAGTTGACTGAAAATTTCACCATTACAGTGCTTCTTCGCGGATGAATACCATTTGGCAGACCATTTAACTTCACCGTCAGTTAACTTCACCGCTAGATGTCTCTGCTGTATAACAGCTGTACAACTGTAAGTGAGATATTCATATACACAAGTAAAATTCTGATGATTCAGCATTTTTGAACAATTTTTGAACAAAGTTACACACCATATTTTGATTACATGGAAGTAGTATAAAAGCATGAGTGAAACATGTCAACTAGTCAACTAGTGATACATTCTGCTGAGTTAACACACCATTGAAGTGGTATAAAAGGAAGAGTGAAACGTATAATTTTACTTCATTTCAGTTCTAGCAACAGCAACAGCAACAACGATGGCAACAGTCTACTGTCATGAATGCGATGTGACATTTCCATCTCTGGAAGTGTTCGTGACACATACATGCAAACCAGCTAGGTTGAAACGTGCTCGTGAAGAGCTTGTTGAGCAGATTGAAGCCAAGAGACGAAAGACGGTACAAGATGGTGTTATCAGACCTGATCCGTTCCTCTGCTGTGAATGCATTAAAATATTTCCATCTATGGATACTTATGATGCACATGCATGCATACCAGCTGAGATGGAAAATGCGTCTCATGAAGAACAAAGAAAGAAAGAGACAGGACAAGTAGGTAGAGGCAGAAGAGTGAGTCTTGGTGAAAACGCACAGGAAAGACGGTTTGAGCCTGAAGATGGATCGGATTTGCTACTTGAAATGCGACAACAAGAGAACCGGATTAAGAGACATTTGCTGGAGACGTTAAACCGTGGCATGAAATGGTACATTGTGGTACATGCACGTTTCAAGAAAATGACACCAAATGTTGAAGGCGTGATGGTAGAACAGGTGGATAATGCCTTCATCAGTAGTCCAACATATGCAGCATACAATCCAACAGATATTGAGAAGGACTTACCAGAAGCTTATAAAGAATTGTTTACCAGGTTTGATGAACATGAGCGACAAGGCTCTGGCTGGGTGTTGGATAACATATTATTCATTGAAGTGCATACAGCTACGTCAGCGCCACTGGAAGCGAGCAGTTTTATCCCACTACCGAAGAAAGTAAAGAGTACAAAGGCTGTGTTAAACATTCAGAATAAAGACAACAAATGTTTCTTATGGTCTGTATTGGCTCACCTTCACCCTTCAACAAACAACCCATACCGTGTGAATCAATACAAAGCATTTGAGAACGAATTGAAGGTAGAAGGCATGACATTTCCCACACCGATTACAGACATTCCAAAGTTTGAAAAGGAGAATGATGTGTCCATTAACGTGTTTGGATATGAACATGATGTCGTTGTTCCCATACAACTGAGTCGAAACACCAGCGCCAGAGAAATCAACTTGCTTTTGATTAGCAATGACAAGACAAGACATTACTGCCTCATCAAGAATTTCAGCAGACTGATGGCTTATCGATCAAAGCATAAGCATACAACTTTTTATTGTTTCAACTGTCTTCACGGGTTTATACGACAAGATCTGTTAGACAAGCATCGTGAAGTGTGTGGCAAGCACGGAGCACAACGTTTATCATTCCCCAAGGAACCTTTTATCAAGTTCAAGAATGTAGCCAAACAACAGCGAGCGCCGTTTGTCATTTATGCAGACTTTGAATGCTTCACGAAAAAGCATGAAGGAGACAAGTATCAGCATCATCGTCCAAACAGCTTTGCCTATGTGGTTGTCAGCCAGTATGATACACGTGCGACAGTCCTGTATCGAGGAGATAATGCTGTGAAAGTCTTTTTAGACCATATGGTGAATGAGCGTGATCGTATTGTGCATGGTTTACAACAGAAAAAGAAAATGGTGATGACTCATGAAGATGAAGAGGATTATAAGAACGCCACAGATTGCTACATTTGTCATGAGCCTCTAGGAGCAGATCGTGTGAGAGATCATGACCATATCAATGGCAAATACCGCGGAGCTGCACATAATGAATGCAATTTACAATTTCGATTTCGAAAGGATAAGCAGGATGTTGAAGATTCTTTCATCATTCCTGTGTTTTTCCACAATTTACGAGGCTATGACAGCCATTTGATCATGGAAGAAATTGGAAAGTCAAAAACGAAACCATTACAGTCATTCCCAACACCGTTGAGAAATATATTGCATTCACCATGAGCAATCTGAAATTTACGGACAGTTATCAGTTCATGAGTACTTCTCTACAGAAGTTGGTCTCCAACCTGGCAGCAGAAGGGAAAGACAACTTTTATCACATGACGTCACACATTCACGATAGTGACCAACAAGAGTTACTGTTGAGAAAGGGAGTGTACCCCTACGATTACGTGGATGAGCCATCCAAGTTTGCTGAAACACAACTGCCGTCCAAGGACAAGTTTTACAGTCTGCTCAGTGAAGAAGACATTAGCGATGAAGATTATGTGCATGCGCAGAAGGTGTGGGAAACATTCCACTGTACTACATTTGGCGAATACCATGACCTATACCTGAAATCAGATGTGTTGCTGCTGGCTGACGTGTTTGAAAACTTTCGTCACGTATGTCTCAACACGTATGAATTAGATCCTGCTCACTACTATACAGCGCCAGGACTGTCGTGGGATGCCATGTTAAAAGCGACAAAGGTGAAATTGGAATTGATCAACGACATTGACATGTATCAAATGGTTGAACAAGGTCTACGTGGAGGAATATCTGTCATCACACACAAGTATGCGAAAGCAAATAACCCCTACGTACCAGATTACAATCCCAGGAAACCCACCAACTACTTGACGTACCTGGATGCAAACAACTTGTATGGCTGGGCCATGTCACAAAGCATGCCACAAAGTGGATTTATGTGGGTGAGCGAGCCAGAATCCATTGACTTTATGGCTGTGGATGAAGATGACGAGATTGGGTACATTTTAGAAGTGGATTTGGAATACCCATATTCAATTCATGATCGTCATAATCACTACCCAGTGGCTCCAGAACGGAAATGTGTCAAAGTTGGAGAATTGTCAAAACATAGTCAGAAGCTGCGGAAAGATCTAAACATGAAATGTAAACCTAGTGAAAAGCTCATTCCCAACTTGTGCGACAAGAAGAAATATGTGCTTCATTATAGAAATTTACAGCAATATGTCTCACTGGGATTGAAAGTCACGAAGGTGCATCGTGCCATCATGTTTGCACAGAGCAAATGGTTGGCAAAATACATCTCCTTGAACACGGAAAAGAGAAAGTTGGCCAAGAACCCGTTTGAGAAAGACTTTTTCAAACTGATGAACAACTCTGTGTTTGGCAAAACCATGGAAAATGTAAGAAAACGCATCAATGTGGAACTTGTTCACCAGGAAAAGCGGTTTAAGAAACTTGTGGCCAAACCTTCCTTCCACAAATTTAGAATTTTCAACGAAGATTTGACCGCGGTACATTTGCGCAAAGTGGATCTGCTTCTGGATAAACCCATTCAAGTTGGTTTCACCATTCTCGACCTCAGCAAAGTGCTCATGTTCCATTTTCATTACAACTACATCATGACCAAGTATCCCGACGCCAAGCTGTTGTTCAGCGACACCGACAGTCTATGTTATGACATAGAAACGGACGATATCTACAAAGACATGCAGGAAGATGCCGACTTGTTCGACACAAGTGACTATCCGCCAGATCATTTCCTACATTCCAACGTGAACAAGAAAGTGCTTGGGAAAATGAAAGATGAGACGGCGGGCATTCCCATTGAAGAGTTTGTTGGACTTCGACCGAAAATGTATAGTATGATATATGGTGGGAAAGAAAAACGTACGGCCAAAGGCATCACTCGCGCGTGTCAAAGACGGATGAAACATCAGCAGTATAGAGACAGTTTGTTTAACCAAACGCAAACGATGACTACAGGGCACATCATACGAAGTCATGACCACCAGATTTTCTCGGAGAAGTTGAGGAAAGTGGCTCTCTCTCCCTTTTATGACAAGCGATATGTGATGAGTGATGGCTATTCCACTTTGGCGCATGGGCATTACAGTATATAAGGGGGAGACACTTCAACTTTAGAGTCAGTTGAGGTGTGAACACTGAAGCGTCAACATGAAAAGATCTGCAACAACGGATATGGATACTCTTGCTGATACAGTGAAAGATATGAATGTGAAACATCCTGATACTACCATCAAGAAATTAAAAGTGGAGATAGCACCAACACCACAGTCGTGGGATGGAATGCTTTCTCTAGGCAATGGAAAGTATATCAAGATTATGAAACAAAGTAATGAAGGTGTGGTAAACATTCGCAAATACCTCAGAGATGAGGGGACTGGAAAAAACCGTCCGACGAAAAAGGGAATTTTGCTGACCATACCTGAATGGAAAATGATGAAGAAGCAGGTGAAAGAAGTGGATAAAAGGCTTCGCAGACAAGACGACAAGTCATAACAAGGTAACAATCATGAATGCACTCATGTTGAACAATGGTGTTTACCTTACTGTCAATGAGAAGAATGAAGTGATGATGGGTTCTCAGAGATGTTCTGCTTATCGGTTTAAACCTGAAGTGTGGAAAGACTTTAAAAACATACCGCTTGAACCTGGGTTTAAACGCAGACTTGAAAATAAACTGGAAGTGACGGTGGCTGAATATGATTCTAAGATACGTGTGACATTCTGTAGAAATCTTTTACAGGATTATCCAAAGGATTATAAGGGAGTTGTGCCAGATACACCCTATGCACAGTTGATCTTCTTTGATATCAAGAACTGGCGCGCAATCTTACGATTCCTAGAAGCTATACAGCATCCACTGTTCGACATCATCCGAGTATAAAATACATGGACGAGATGGAAGACGACTATGTGTTGGATTATGAACCCATAACATATGGATTCTCATACATGAGAAACTTATGTGATGATATTGTGCTACGACATTTTGGACAGTATCTCGTCCTATCGCTTGATGACCAATCCGTGTTGAAGGATCATCTAGACAAGTTGAGAATACCCGGCTTTCTCCTAGCAGTCTCAAATGAATTAGAAGCGCGTGTGACTGAGAACGGTCTAGACGTGTTTGTACAATTTCGCCAATATGACGAGCTTACAGAAGACTGCGACATCATCACCCTCAGCACCGTGGAATGGAACGCGCTGTTGCAAGCATTGGATTGGAAAGAACCTGACGCTTGAATTCAAAGAGTATGGAATACAACTTATGCGGGGTACCAAATCCATTGAGCTGCCACAACCTATGCGCGTGATAGACATAAATGAAGAAGGATATGAACTGAAACTGTCTGAACATGTAACTGTGAAAGTGATAAAGTTTGGTGATGTGCGTTATGTGAGCTTTCATAGCATTTACAAACACGGATGTAATGTCTATGATACCTATATCAATTTAGATTCTAATGAATGGCATGCATTGATGAATGTATTGAAAAATGAATGTGATTGTAAATAGACTTTGTAGTTAAGAATTTGTAAACTTTGTAAATAGACTTTGTAAACTTTGTAAATAGTGTAAATAGAATTTGTAAATAAAAGTTTGTAAATAGTGTAAATAGAATTTGTAGTTAAGAATTTGTAAATAGTGTAAATAGCGTTTGTAGTTAAGAGTTTGTAAATAGTGTTTGTAAACTTTGTAAATAGAACACAATAAACAAGACAGTTGTTTGAAAACTTGGTTTGTTTTATTTAACAACAACAACTTAACTAATATAACAACAACTTAACTAATATAACAACAACTTAACTACAACTTAACTAATATAACAACAACAACATTAATAAAACAATGGTTTATAATGTCTATATACAAAATCCTTTACAATAAAATCGCCATCCTTTCTTTTTAATATATTCACAATATCAAACATACTCTGACCTCGAGCTCTATGTAATATATAATATACACAATAAAAACCACATGACGATGATATTGGCGTTTGTAATGAGATAGAATTATACATATAGTCATTTCTTAAAAACATATCTAAACGATCATCGAGAGGGAACAGTCCATAAGAGTCAAAATATTCTGCAGGGTCTTTATCATAATACACTGCCACCCAATGTTCTCCTGGTTCATCTTGATCGTCTGTGTTGATCACATAGGCGCCGCGTTGTAAAGATGGTAACTGATCCATGGCAAACACGCCTTGAAACAAGTCTTTGGTCATGACATCATGACTCAATATGGCATCAATCTGCTTCGTGTTCATGACTGGTAGTCGAATTGGATGCTGCGATTTGCACTGATCTCAATAATGTTGTCAAATTCAGCATAGACAATGACATTGATGGTAGGTTGCAAAGCCGTAGCAAAGTTCATTTCTAGCCGCAAATTCCCATGCTTGATCAGGGGGAAATGATCATCACCATCATAATCCGGTGTTAAGTCAAACGAAAATAAAGCATAACCTCTAGGCCAATCTTCCCGTTTTATAATGGAACTTTTCTCACCATTCAACCGATCAAACGATTTGTAAAGCGTTTCAAAAGCGTCCAGGTATTTGTTCTGTGTAATGTCAAGCTTGAGAGGTTTGGATAGAACTGGTTCACCATCCGTGTACAGTTGCATATAGTCCAGATTAAAATGATCAAAATTGTATGGATTCCTCAATAGTGATCCACCAAAAGCTTCATTATGAACCAGACCAATGACAATACGATTTGGTAATTGACCCAAAAAGATGTTATCTTTCACAAAAGACTGAAATCCTGCTGGAATGGCCAAGACTTTACATTCTTTTCTAGTGATGATGATCTTGGCAGGACTTTTCATCAATGCATCTGTATGTCCTAACTGAATACCTGGACTCACCCTCACTTTGCGAATGGTTAAAAATGCCTCTTTCACTTCTACCTTATAGGTATTATCTGCAGCCATCAATACATAGTCATCTTTTTGTCTATGGAAACGCAACTTCAAACTGATGCCATTCGGAAGATAACGATCCTGCTCAAACAAATCTATCCTTAAACCACCTGTGAGCATAACATCACGGCTAAGACGTGTATGCAAATAACGATGATGTAAACCATTATTGCCTTGCTCAGCCAAGTCACCACCGTCAGCATTGACATGAAACCCGGATACATATTGTTCATGATTAGGTCTTTTCACCTCATGGCTATTCATTGACCCAGCAGTATCCTTGTACATGAGACGCATAGAGCGCTCAGAATGCAGACTTTCTTCCGAATCATGGATGAGATGAGAGATAATGCTGGTATAACCATGAGTATTGTTGCTATGCGAAACCAAACGATCATTCAGAAACAATTCAATATTAGACCATAACCCATTAAACACATCATTGATGCAAGAGACATTATCATCTGCGCCACACTCTGTTCCATCAGCCTTTAGAATGCGACATACAATATGAAGTTTGCTGTTCTTTAAATCTAGATATTCTTCTGTACTCGCAGGAATGTAGAATTCTATTGGAGCGCCTTCTCTAATGGTAGTCAGTGGTTGATAGTCAACATTATAACTTTTCTCTACAGCAGTTTGCGTCGGTGGTACGTGAAACCATTCCAATGGAGAAAGACTACATTCACACGAATGATTATGAATGAGAGACATTTTTTTTTTCTTTAAAAAATATCTTTGCGATATTTTGATGTTATCCGTCTGGCTGTTTTTCGTCTTCTGGCACGTTTCGTCGGTTGCATACGCTTTTGTTCACCAAACACACGTTCTGCTACTCGACCCGTCACATCTTTCGCGACATTCTTTGCAGCCTTCTTAAGATGTGGCGCAACGATCTTAGCCCCAGCCTTAAGTAATGGAATAGCTTTGCGAGCCAATGATCCCAGTATTGAACCAATACCATCGCCATATTGGATTCGCGCTCCATTGAATCCTGGTAATTCCCCGCCCACTTGACGAAGAAAATGGTTGCGATATGCAGACGGATCGTGTGTATAAGCTTTCATATTGCTTTTGGTCGAAAATGAAGTTTACAGATCACCTTTCCAGTTTGAAATGGAACATTATGGCCTGTGTCGTCCTTAATATTCATTTCTATCATGTCAAATTTGGATGTGTTTACAGGAACATAATGCGGTTCGCCATACGTTTTCATGATAATATCTCCATCATGGCCTTGTATGCCAACAGAACGTAGTAACGGAACATAATAATCACCAACAACTTGTGGTTCACAAATGCTACAATACACATACAGTGTATAAAACCCCTGTTTCACATCCGCTTTATGGTCAGCTGTACATGTTTCAGTATACCATTGATCTGGGATAAATCCTAAAATCTCAGCTAATCCAGCGGAAAAGGACACTTCATAACCATAATCGAGAAATAGAAACACACGTCGTCTAATTTTATCATACTTTATTCGAATAGCTTCTGTAAGTTTCAGAGCATTAGTCGCTTCTTCATTGACTGCCTCACATAGTTCTTGTATGGTTCTATAGTACCCATAAGGAATATCGAGAGTGCTAAGAATAGGATCATCGAATAGTTCTTGTCGATACTGAATAGAGTAGTCCATGCCATGTCTCATCGTTGTCCATGTATGTGGATATTGAATTTCAGCTAAAGCCACTTCATATTTTCCATTCAGATAAATGGTTCGAGGCATACGAATTTGATAATTCGAAGCCTTGTTGTTGGGATAATAGGTCATACTCGCATTGCTAGGCAAAGTGATGTAAAAGCTTGTCGACTCCATGATGGGAACTAAATGGTATAGGTGCGTTGACGTTGCCTATATACCTCACGATAGCGCGCGCCATTCGACCAAGTATGCCAAATCTCATCCTCATTCACATGGTCTTTTATTTCTCCTTCACAACACGCGCTTGTACATCTTATTTTTACAGGAATAGTTGGTTTATCTTCTTGGCAACAACAACATAGCTCTTTCAGCCATGTTAAAAATTTTCCCATCCTTCAGGAAACTGTCTTTGTTGACGTTGTTTCATTTCTGTTGTAATGTCGTCACGAGTGGTCTTTTTACTAAACATTGTTTTTGGAATATTAGCATCAACAATTTCCTGGATAAACGGATGCCAGCCATGTGGTTTGACTCGTTCATTTCTTCTTGTCGCCACCAATGCTTCTTTCATCAAATCAACCATGTTGGAATTTGCTATAATATCGCCCGTTTTCAACATAAGTTCATTCTTCTCTGTCCATTTAACACCATGTTTCTTCAGTTCGGCTAAAAGTTGTGTTACTTTTCCATGATAGATAGGTTGAAAATGACTTAAAAATAATTTTTCTGGCTTTTCAGGTGGTGATGATGATGATGATGATGATGAGGGCTTTTGCTGCCTAGACTGACTTGTTCGTAAATGACGACCAAGAAGTTGAGACATTTCTATAGCCTTTTCACGTGTTCGTTTCCCACGTAAAAGTTTATTCACTTTCGTTTTGATATCATTTTTCTTTTCTAGCAACATTTTATATTCATATTCAGGAATGAGGACCATTTTCATCGTATGTTTCATTTTAGCAGTAGTTTGGCTAACAAGGGCAATGCCAATCTAGCAATCACTCCAATGAATCCTCCTTTCTGATTAATCAACTTCTTTTTTCGTCGAAGGGATATCTTCTTATCTGCTAGAGTACGAAGCGTATGACGTTCACGTTTAAATTCCTTAAACCGTTTTGAGCTTAAGGGTAAATGTCCTTGCAATATATTCAAACAAATTTCAAACAAGCTTGTTAATTCCTCCTTTGTAGCTTGCTGTAGCAAGGATTTACGTCGTTTAGGCCCACTGCGTGCAAGCAAATGAAGAAACGGCTGGTTCGCTCGAATACGTTTAGACATCTTGACTGCGAATGGTCAAATGAGTTGGTTCTTGTTCATACACTGCTTTATCAATATAGACATAATGTGTATCTTTTGGTAAAATGCCTGTACGAATACGTAGTTGATCATTTGTCTTTGGTTTTAAATCAATGAATAAATAACCATGAGGTTTGCTAGTAGCATCTTGATAGGCTTCTATGAGAAATTGAGATCTTCCAGGATACATTTGCCGCGCCAATGTACTAATTTGTTGACTGTCTCTCGGATTTTTAAACAGAATGATATAATGTGTATTCAAACTAATATTTCGCATCTCTTTCCCATGATGGAATAAATTATGCACAATAAAAATAATGCTTAGATTTTGATGACTGCTGCTAACACTAAAGAGACGTGTCATACGCTCATCACTATGACATTTCGTCATTAAGTCATCAATGATAAGTAAGTTTGGTTTCTTCGGGTTAAAACGCTCTTCAATGTCATCTGGAATGCCTTGGTAAAATTCCACGCCTTTCATTCCCTTGTACAAAGGCTGATCTGCTGCATAGAGCCATAAAATGTTTTTCGGAGAGGGTTGAATCAATTTTTGTTCTAGAATTTCCTTCACCAGAGACGTTTTGCCACTGCCTGTAGGTCCAGAGACCAAACATGTAAATGGATGCTTCATTGTTGAATGTCTGTTTCTTTCACCCAACTGTTAAACTTGTTTGGCCAACCTCACCACTTGACAAATAATTCTTTCACACCTCCTCCTCGTCTTTTACGTGTTTTCAAGACTGTTTCAATTCTATAAATAGATTCAATATCTTTGGTCACTTTCTGCAGTTCTTCTTCATAGAAATGGCCATCAATATCTTCGTCTAAAAAGTCTTTCACACGATACAAATGTATTCCTTGCTTCTTACAACGATGTGTGACAATGAAGACTTCTTGCGTCCATTTGATGTGATAATCGCGTTGAAACACATATTTAATGTGGGAAATGCGAACATGATCGCCAATGTTAAATTTATACTTCTTCTTCCTCTTCGGTTTCAATTTCAGTTTGTCGACATACATATACTTCCACACTTTTGATTCGTTGTCTTTACGAATCTCGGCTGGAGCATATTTATTAAGAAGAGAACCATGAGGTCTATGGTTGTAATTGTACACCAAGTCTGGAAGAATGTCTAAGTAACGGTAAGTTTGATTATGTAGAAAATACCGATACATCATTCCCTTCAGAGTACGAATGACTCTTTCAGCAAAGTTGGCTTTGGTTTCATTCTTTGTGGTATAAGCATGAATTCCCTCTTTCTTCAAAAATGCTTTTACCCATCTGTTTTTAAATTCTGTTCCTTTATCAGACCTTAGAGTTCGCGGTCTTCGTCGTGTGTCATGAAAAATCTTTTGGAAAGCTTGTATGACGCTGGTATGTGATTTATTAGGTATTGGCTGTACCCAGACATATTTGGAAAACACATCAATGACAATGAGTAAAAAGCGTATGTCATCATTATAGGGAGCTATGTTTCCCATATCAGCCAAATCAATATCCCACATATCATCAATGCCACGTGTAATCACACGTTGTCTTTTGAACCTGTATTTGACAGGTTGGAGTAAACTGAAAGCATCTTGATCCTGTAACCATTTCTTCACTTGTGAATGTGTGACTGGTTGATTATGTTTTCGTAAGATGTGATACAGTTTGTAAGGACCAGCAAATGCTCCAGGCTGTCCAGGTTTGAAGTAAATATTGGTCAAGTAGTCTTTCCACGTCGACATGGTCACACCGAATGAAAACCACCTTCTCAACAGAACAGCTTTTATTTTATAACTCAACCAACATCACTTAACTAACATGCATTTATAACTTAACTAACAAGTTTTTTACAAATCAAGTATGGATACAATGGTATGAATCACTGGAGACCATTGGTCTTCAATGAACATTAACCAATGACTGAGTTCATCCAATGTAATAGCATCTACACCATATTTCTCACAACGTTGATTTGCATTATCTAACACTTTATCTAAATGAATGTAATATTTAGCTTCATTCCAATATGTATAAACACATGCAGTATGACAAGTATGTTCTGAACACTCTTCATGTTGACAAGCAGGACAGACTAAATAGGCAAACTTTTTTACAGCGGATAACATTTCTTGACAATAAGCTTTTTGCACAATATATTGTCTCAGTGTCATGTCCGCCATTATGCAGTCTTGTGAGTCTTGCAGCACAAGTCTGTCAGGTTTAGCAAGTTATGCTGCTCCGGCAATGTAGCACAAGTCTGTCAGGTTATGCTGCTCCGGCAATACAAGTCTGTCAAGTTCAGCAAGTTTTTTCCAGTTGCTGTTCACTTAACACACTTCTCCATGTTCACACGTCTGCACATGAAGTCTCACACAACAGTTCTAACAACTTTCCCATAATATTCTGACCAGGATATCCAGATGACACTTGTTTCACACCAGCTCCCCACCAATGATCATACGTTGCTTCAACTAAAGTTTTGTCTTTACATTCTTTCAACTTGTTGCGAAACAATACACACTGATTCCATTTGACTTGTAAAACATCTTGCATTTTGCTTCTCTTCACTGTATGCCATAACGGACATGGCTTTATCACTTTAGCAATACGTTTTGCTTCATATCCATTTCTGGATGACACAATGGCTGAAGCAATATCTTGACGGTGATGAAACACTGCTTTCTCATATTGATACAAAGCTTCACTTGAGTTGAACACATGTCCATACTTTTCAAGTCGTGTTGGTAACATGTTTGAAAGAACGTCCTTATGACCGCTGAATAGCACAAGATTCTCCATGTTGACTTTGTTTCTGCTGTTTTATTCTGACATATCGGTTTCTTCCTGTAATAAAATATCTTTTAATATAGTTGCTGCCTCTTCTATCATGTTCTTTCTTTGTTTACGTTGAAACCACTCACATAAAACTAAATTTGCTAGTAAGAAAAACATTGTTATCAATTCACTATGTTGTCATAAACATGTTTAAAAGGTTTTTATAACTTACCTGATAAAGCTGCTCGGTTTCCTCTTCTTCTTCTTGTAGTTCACAACAATCTCTCAAATAGTCAACTACGGTGAAATATACTTCCACATCAGTGCGAGCAGAATAAAGTGCAGAATCAAAGTCAAAGTCAGGATCTTCTTCTATTCCAATTTTATGACATTCTCCAAGAAATCTTGAATGCAGTTCAATCACATCAAGACTATGATGTACAACATCCCAAAAAGCATCCAAATGATAAAGTTGATAGTCTGGAGTGCCATAGCAAGTAAGTTTAGCAATCATCAAGTCAATATAAGCATTTTTAAAACATGCGTCCATCTTGTTTCAGTGTCTTGTGTGCTTTTACTTTGCTTCACTGACTTTAAGTACTCCACACTTGCCGCAGAAGTTGTTTGGTTCACACATCTTGCAATTATACATGTGGCAGTGGCAATGATAATCCTCCATATATCCACAAGCACCACAATAGTCGCAGGTAAGTCCAAGTTGATTTTGCACGTTCATGTTCTCCAACTGAACTTCAGCCAGCCTTTTCTTGGATAGCTTTGACACCTTCATCCGACCATCCTTTTGCAGCTTGATGATTGTTTTCTTGTCATGACATTCCTCACATGGTGATAGGGCTGAGTTGATGTTGTCCATCTCCTGAAGCAGTGTCTCCCATTCACCATCATTCATGTTGATGTGATGTGTGTATTCTTTCCCTTCAAACCGTGACGTGCGCACAAAACTCACATAGCGCATATCCAAGTATGAAATGACTTCAAGCCACTTCGTTTGCGTTAAGTATAGTTTGAAGCCAATGTCGCGTAAATTTTTCAAGCTCTGGCACACAATCTTCCACAAAGATGGTGAATAAGCACACCATCTCTCTCCACGTGTGATGCGTAGAAATGGCCCATATTCTCCATACTCCACAGTAATGGTTAAGTTAGCACTAATTTTAAAGCTGCTGCTGCGTTGCGTTGCGTTGCTTGTCTTGTTCTCCATGGCTGCAACAATGTATTGATGATCCACTCCCTCCAACTGTCTGCTGAGAAATGACTTCACTCTGCTGAGTTCACTCCCTTTTATACCCAACTGGTTGCTGAGTCAAGCTTTTCAAACTTCTTGCAAACGTTTGAATTCACTTCAACTCGTCCATGGTTGAACCGAACAAGGTCTGATACATTCGTCGTCAATGGAACATCATCATCATAAAGTAAAATGATTCTTGCAGCTACAACTAACATGAGCTCCTCTGCCCAAATTGTATTCGCGTTGATAAATGCTGAATCAATGTCGTAAGTTGATATGATAAATGTTAAATCAATGTTATAAGTTGATAGTATATGTAGATCTTCACAGTCACGCAGAAACGAGTCGATGAAATCACTTGGAATAGTCTTTCCGACAGCTTCCCAATGCAGATGTAAATTCTTCACTTGCTGCATCCAATCCCATTCAAAAGTAGGAAGCTTTGAAAACACATAGTTAGTATAATTCACTTTGAAGACGTCGTCCATAGTCATACATCTGTCAAGAAGTAATGCTGACATTGTGAAGTCTTTTCTCGTCACACAATGTATTACTAGTTGACTAGTTGACATGTTTCACTCATGCTTTTATACTACTTCCATGTAATCAAAATATGGTGTGTAACTTTGTTCAAAAATTGCTGACTCAGCAGAATTTTACTTATGTATATGAATGTCTCACTTACAGTTGTACTGCTGAGTTCAGAATCGTCTGAAACGGATAAATATGCAAAAATCACAATTTCGAGGGGGGGGGGGGGGTCGGTCGACCCAAAAAAAAAAAGAAAAATGTTCAGAATCGTCTGAAACGGATAAATCTGCAAAAATCACAATTTCGTGGGGGGGGGGGGGGGTCGGTCGACCCAAAAAATGAAAAATGTTCAGAATCGTCTGAAACGGATCAATATGCAAAAATCACAATTTCGAGGGGGGGGGGGGGTCGGTCGACCCAAAAAAAAAAAAAGAAAAATGTTCAGAATCGTCTGAAACGGATTAATATGCTAAAATCACAATTTCGAGGGGGGGGGGGGGGGTCGGTCGACTCAAAAAATGAAAAATGTTCAGAATCGTCTGAAACGGATAAATCTGCAAAAATCACAATTTCGGGGGGGGGGGGGGGGGTTCGGTCGACTCAAAAAAAAAAAAGAAAAATGTTCAGAATCGTCTGAAACGGATTAATATGCTAAAATCACTATTTCGAGGGGGGGGGGGGGGGTCGGTCGACTCAAAAAATGAAAAATGTTCAGAATCGTCTGAAACGAATTAATATGCCAAAATCATAATTTCGAGGGGGGGGGAGGGGGGGGGGAGGTCATCACTTTTTAGGGTCTGTTGCCATGGTTACACTGATTGACAGGTGGAGTGCGTTGGCTTCATGATGAATGTTTCGGCCAACACTATCAAACAACTTTCGCTCCAGACTTTCGCTCCAGACTTTCGCTCCAGACTTTCGCTCCAGACTTTCGCTCCAGACAGTATGACCTCATCATGACGTCATTATAACCTCATGGATGGCCGCGCCTATCCTAACGCTTATCGTCACTTCCGCTCCAGACAACACTTCCGCTCCAGACAACACTTCCGGTCCAGACAACACTTCCGGTCCAGACAACACTTCCGGTCCAGACATGATGACGTCACTTCCAGACAGTATGACGTCACAAAGTGAGCCAGAAACGGCATTTTCATACTACTTCTCTCTCTCTCTCTCTCTCTCTCTCTCTCTCTCTCTCTCTCTCTCTCTTTCTCTTTCTTTCTTTCTTTCTTTTTTTCTCTCTTTCTGTCTTTCTCTTTCTCTCTCTCTTTCTTTCTCTCTTTCTCTCTTTCTTTCTCTCTTTCTCTCTCTCACTCCAAGCCCCTCCCAACCCCTGCCTTCACACACACACACACACACACAGACACACACACACACACACACACACACGCGAATCCAATTCATCCAATGTTTTAATGAAACACTAAAGTGACAACTGTAGCTAAAGCTACTTTGGCAATAACTTCAAAAAAACTCACAAGAGCCACGTTGCTTTCCTCTTTCACAATCATGTTTTCACAGCTATAAGTTGTTATCAGCGTAGAGTGCCCGAAAAAAAAAAACAAAAAAAAAAAAAAAAAACAAACGAGATAAAACCAAGCTCACAGTCGTGTCGACATTTATCTGTTATCTGGAATTTTGAGTCTTTGTTCGCAAAACGAATTCTCAGAAAACGGTCTATATATAGCCATTGTCTAGACAACAATGCCGTGTGTACAGTCACGGTTTGCACTAGACTGAGGACTTGTTGCAGTGCATGTGTAAAAGTGCCAACCAATTTACCACTCAATAAAACACAATTTTCTGGCGTTCCTGCGCATTGTATATCTTCCTGGTTATCATTTCTTTTTTGATATTTTGCACATTTGTAGTTGTGACTGTGGAGAAAAAGCATTATATAGAACATTCTTTATCTCTTTTCCATTCTATTTTATACCTCAAATGATTTCTAAATTTTGAGCTAGCTGCTCAACCTTTAAGCCTAAAAACGGTCACAGAGATTAAAACTCGACCATCATCCCAAAAACGGTTAGAGACAGGGCAAATCTGAGCGAATTTCCGACACTTTGGGCTGAAAAAGACGTTACTGAAGAGATATTTCGGCGACCATGACCTCGGTTATCATCAATATGTCAAAACCAGGAGTTGACGATTATCTCGAAGATTTTGAGCTCATTTGAGCTCATTTAGGCCCATCGCGCCTAATAGACGTTACATAAGAATAATCTCGGTTTCCTTGAATTCCTCGGTCATGATCAGGGTCAAAATTCAGAAGCTGACAATTATTTTGGAAAACAACCAGACATTTTCGACCATTTTGGCCTGAAAGCCTAGAACCTAAGTGGGGCCTTGGTGACCTTGACTTTCTCAGTCATCATGTACAACATACATTTTGTTTTTTATCGCAAGTGGGTCGTTCCGCCATCTGGCGGAATTCTTTCTAGTGTATTGTATATATTTTTTGTGATGTAAAGAATTTTTTGTTTTTGAAGGCAGTGGTAAATTAAAAGAACAAATGTGCTAAAGGACAATATTTGAAGCGATAGAAATCATAGCGCAAACAAATTAACAAAATATTTTTCATCCAATTATATTCCCATCTCCTTCCACAACTATAAGTTTGCAAGATTTTAAAAGAATATATATCCAAAAAAAAAAAAAAAAGAAAGAAAATACGGAGAAAAAATGAGAAAAGTGCGTTTTAGGGGTCGGTGAATTGGTTTTCACTTCTATGTGAATTGTGAAGTGTAATCACAGTCTATGCTAATGATGCAGAATTTGCATATGCAAAAATCTAACGAAACAAGAATATGTCTGGATGGTTTATGAGAACTCCTTTGTGCATCAATCGCATGAAATCAGAAATGGGGTCACTATTAAATATCAGTATCAGTTTTGCTAGAACTTCTCTCTCTCTCTTTCTCTCTCTCCCTCTGTTTCTGTCTCTGTCTCTGTCTCTGTCTCTGTCTGTCTGTCTCTCTCTCTCTCTCTGTCTCTCTCTCTCTGTCTCTCTCTCTCTCTCTCTCTCTCTCTGTCTCTGTCTCAGTTTCTCTCTGTCTCTCTATGTCGCTCTCTCTGTCTCTCTCTGTCTCTCTCTGTCTCTCTCTCTCTCTCTCTCTCTCTCTCTCTCTCTCTCTCCTCTCGCTGATTCTCTGTCTCTGTCTCTCTCTCTGTCTCTCTCTCTGTCTCTCTGTCTCTATGTCTCTCTGTCTCTCTCTCTCTCTCTCTCTCTCTCTCTCTCTCTCTCTCTCTCTCTCTCTCTCTCTCGCTGTCTCTCTCTCCCTTGGGTCTTTGACCTTCCGAGGTTTTCTCCTTCCTATCAGATTGTTCAGCATCTTAATTGGTGGGTAACCCCGAAGAAGTTTAAATGGCGAACAGAGGCCAGTTCTGGACCTGAGTCTGTGTCACTGGGGTGGGGGCGACAGAAATGCTGATAAATTCATCACGGAGAGGGATGGCAACTGCGATGTGCTTGGGGATTGTGAGACTTCTGCTACTGTTTAAGAATAAACTGTATCTTTAGTCTATTTAGCCTTTTTATGTGTAGCTGGAGCATCATATTCTGCCACAGTGTATGATATAATGCCCAGTGTATGACACCCGGCTCAGTGTATGGCACCCGGCCCGGTGTATGACACCCGGCCTCGTGTATGACACCCGGCCCAGTGCATGACACCTGGCCCAGTGACACCCTGCCAAGTGTATGACACGCGGACCAGTGTATGACACAAGACCCGGTGTATGACACCCGGCTCAGTGTATGACACCCGGTCCATTGTGTGACACCCGGCCCAGTGCATGACACCCGGCCCAGTGTATGACACCCGGCCCAGTGTATGACACCCGGTACAGTGTATGGCACGCGGCCCAGTGTATGACACCTGGACTAGTGTATGACACCCGACCCATTGTATGACACCCGGCCTAGTGTATGACACCTGGTCTAGTGTATGACACTCGGACCAGTGTATGACACCCGACCTAGTGTATGACACCCGGTCCATTGTGTGACACCCTGCCCAGTGTTTGACACCCTGCTCAGTGTATGACACCCGACCCGGTGTATGACACGCGGACCAGTGTATGACAGCCAGCCTAGTGTGCCCAGTGTCACGCCTACTTTCATTTTATGTCGTGCTTTCGTATTTCTATTGGTAAATTAGTGCTCAGTGTATGAAACGCGCACAGTGTATGACAGCAGGCCAAGTGTATGACATGCGGCCCAGTGTATGACACCCGACCCGATGTATGACATCCTGCCCAGTATATGACACGAGAACCAGTGTATAACACCTGGCCCAGTGTATGACACCCGGCCCAGAGCATGACACCCGGCCTAGTGTATGACACCCGCCCCAGTGTGTGACACCCGGCCTCGTGTATGACACTCTGATCAGTGTATGACAACCGACCTAGTGTATGACACCCGGTCCATTGTGTGACACGAGAACCAGTGTATAACACCTGGCCAAGTGTATGACACCCGGCCCATTATATGACACGCGGCAAAGTGTATGACACCTGTCCCATTGTATGACACGAGAACCAGTGTAGAACACCTGGCCCAGTGTATGACACCCGGCCCAGAGAATGACACCCAGCCTAGTGTATGACATCCGGCCCAGTGTATGACACCCGGCCCAGTTCATGACACCCGGCCCAGTGTATGACACCCTGCCCAGTGTATGACACGCAGACCAGTGTATGACACCCGGTCCATTGTGTGACACCCTGCCCAGTGTATGACACCCTGCCGAGTTGTATGACACCCGGCCCTTTTGTGTCATGTCTTCCAACTTTTTGGTGCTGTCACGCCTACTTTCGTTCTATGTCGTGCTTTCGTATTTTTATCGGTAAATTAGTGCTTAAGAGCTACCTAAAACTGGAGTCCGGGATGCTGTCAGCGTGGAGCGTCAATTCCAACTGGTGGTACTCAGAGGTGCTTGGTGGCGCTGAGGTCTCTGGTGGCACTGAGGTGCCTGGCTAAAAAAAGTTTTTAGGTAAAATTATAATGTATTATTTATCATCAATGATTAGAAATAAACTCTCCCCTACCCCTCCCACTCCTCCCTCTTCTCCTCTCCTCCACACGCTTAAAAAGATGGAAAATTATCAAAATCGTTTACTTTGATTCATTTCTTTTCTTATGGCATTTTGACTTTTATTGCTGGGCAGGGCCAGTCTCTGTGGCAGGGGGAAGCTTCCTATCTGGACTGTTTTCCCGTCGCACCTCACACCACCAGAAGACGCTACCCGTCCTTAGTTTATTCCACCATTGCACTGGAGGAAGTACCTTTTGAGATGCTCTCCAAGAGATAGCCCAGTAAGTAAGTAAAACTTCCGTTTTATTTCGCAAGACGAGCTTTTATGAGTAAGAGCGTAATTCGCGTTCTCCACTTTTAGTTTAATCTCACACCCACCCATCCCATAACAAGCCTGTGTTTGTAACCCCTTGAGAACTTAAGGGAATGTCTTATGTCATCAGTGACGTAATACTAAAGGATTTACTCACTTTGATTGAATAGGACTACGCGAACTGCGGCAAAAAAGTTTGTTTTTATTGTGTGGAAAGTATATTCTCGAACGAAACCCATCCAAAAGTAAAGAGCACGAATTATGCTTTTACTCGTCCAATTTTGTTTTCCGAAATAAAATGACAGCCTTATTTATTAAAAAAGACAAAAGTAGAAAATAGAACACCTTCCAACTGATTTCCTCGAAAAAATTGAAGAGCAGAGAGACTATCGTGCGTTTCCAAATTCAATTAGAAAAGGAATCTCGTATTACAGCAATGACGTAATACAATATATTTCCTCACTTTTGATTGGCTTTTCAGTAGATGGCTGGATGGGACTTCTCCAACTGCTACAGAAATAGCTTTTCTTAGAACAGTGTTACCACAGGGTCCTCAGTACCACCACTAATCTCTAATGGACCATCTCAGTGCCATCATCCGGACCTCTGGGCCACCACCAAATCTCTCGGGCACCACCGGGCCCTCAGAGCCATCAGCGGATCTTCAGTGCCACTTCTGAACCCTCATTGTCCTCACTCGGTCTTCAGTACCACCACAGGACCCACAGTGCAGTAACAGGGTCCTCAGTGCTACTACCGGGTCTTAAGTACCACCACCGGGTCTTCATTGTCACCATAACGGGTCCTCAGTACCACCACGGAGGGTCTCCAGAGCCACCAATGGGTCCTCAGGACCACCATCGGGTCGTCAGTGTCACCAACGTATCCTCACTACTACCATCTGCTCCTCAGAGCCTACACGAGCTACCGGGTCCTCAGTACTACCATTGGTCCTCATTACCACCGGCAGGTCCTTACCCGACCACCACCGGGTACTCAGTACCACCACCCGATCCTAAATACCACGACGGGGTCTTTAGGGACACAATCTGGTCATCAGAGCCACCACCGGGTCCTCGGTGCCATCACCGGATTCACAGGGCTAACACAGAGCCCTCAGGGGCTACCACCGGGTCCCCACTGCCACTACCCGATCCTCAGTGCCACCACTAGATTTGCACTACCACCACTGGGTCTTCAGTACCACCACCGAGATTTTAGTGCGACAACCGGGTTCTCACTGCCATTACCTGTTCCTCAGAGCCTACACAGGCTATTCATTCCTTAGAGGGTCCTTAGAACCACCACCGGGTACTCAGTGCTACCACCGGGTCCCCAGGACCACCATGGGGTCCTCCATGCAACCCCAGGTACTGATTACCACCACCGGGTCCTCACTACCAGCATGGAGTCCTCATTACCATCAGTGGGGCCTCAGGGCTACCAGCGGGTCATCGGGGCAACACTTTGATTTTTTTTCTAAAAGCATGCTTTTTGTTATTGTTAAAATGCATTTTTAGTGTAAAAAGTAACAAATCATTTTTTTTCAAGTATGCTTTTTGCGATTGTTGAAAACTTTATTTTCAATTAAACGGCTTTAAACATTTGAAACGATAAAAAAACCACTTGTCTCTTGAAAAATGCGTATATTGTGATTGTTAGAATGAAAACGTCATTAACGCTCATATTGATGCTTTAATCAAGCCACTTCAACGCCACATAAGCTTCAAAAAAGGCGGAGAAAAATACACACACACACACACACACACACACACACACACACACACACACACACACACACACACACACACACACACACACAGTTTGTCGTTTTAGCGTAGGGTGGGGGGGGCTATATATATTCGCCTCTTTTTTTGGGAGGAGGTGGGGCGGTCGAAACAAGATGATAATAATTTCTTATGTCAACACGACCGTCGTCGCTAAAAGGGGGGATGAGATATGCTGATTCCGCCCTGGTCGTGGGGTGGCAGGAGAGTAAAAGCGACAATAATCCCGTCCCCGTACACCGGAATTCCCAAACACTATCCCTTAAATAGATAGGCACGTATGTGCAGGGGTGTGGTGTGGTATACGCAGAAGGGGGGGCATATGTGCAGGGGTGTAGGGTGGTGCATACGCACGAGGGGGTGTATGTGCAGGGGTGTAGGGTGGTGCATACGCACGAGGGGGTGTATGTGCAGGGGTGTGGGGTGGTACATACGCACGAGGGGGTGTATGTGCAGGGGTGTAGGGTGGTGCATACGCACGAGGGGGTGTATGTGCAGGGGTGTGGGGTGGTACATACGCACGAGGGGGTGTATGTGCAGGGGTGTGATAATGATAATATTGGGGTGGTACTAACTAAAATGTTCCTCAAGCAAATGTAATCTTCATCACAAAAAGTTTGCGATGCACAGAAACCTCATTTGTGGATAAAACATTTTATCAGGGGGGGGGGCACAGAATCCCGCGATGCTCCCCCCCCCCCCTTAAATCACATTAAGGACTTCCCTGCAGGCTAAAGTTTTAAGGGGTTGCCCATTCCCCATAATGACGCCAACCTCTGCCACACCCCCAACGCCCCCACTCCCCAACCCCCTTCTCCCTGTACGAAAAAATACCTACGCCAGTTTCGGGGACAAAATTGCACAAGTTTTCGATTAATGTGGAAAAGACATCTACCAAGGAATGTCATCCCATCCACCCCTATCCTCTCCCACCCCCCTACCCCCCTCCGAAAAAAGAGTGAAACAAGAAGCCATTCCAAACAATGGGTATAATGCTGGCAACTGAAGGGTACCAGTGCCTGAGGTTCTAATAGTTAATGGTGAAGGGTTTTGCAGTCGCCAATCTATATTTCTATTTCTTCAAATCGTCCAAAGATCTGGTTGTTGAAAAAAAAGTGCTGCGCGCAATTTTCTTGCAAAACAAAGTCAAGGTATTAATATGTCCTTTTTTCTTTGTTTTTTTTTTTCTTCTTTTTTTTGCGGGGTGAGGGGGAGGGGAATAATTGGTCTTATTTGCTGAGTTAAGCTCCACCACGATCCTTTTCTCATGCTCGATCCTACCGCGATCCTATTTCCTGGTCTCCCCACTATCCTATTTGCAGATAATAATTCTCACCATGATCGTATTCACACAGAACAGGTCCTGTCTCGATCCTTTTCGTGGCCTGGTCCTACCAAGGGATTCGACTGTAAGTGAATATTTCATGTGATTCATTGACCGCTTTTAGTGCCGTGTGCAAAACTGGAAAAAGGAGTACCAAAGCAAAAAAAAAAAAAAAAAAAAGAAAGGAAATGCTTCAAATGTCCGTCCTTGAATAAGCATGGCGGATTTAAGTGCAGTCTCTTGTGAGCAAAGTGGACCTGATGTGAATAAACACACGCATTGAAGAAAAAAACGAACAGGGCGGGAAAAGTCGGAGTGTGGCTTGGGGCGTGAAGGGAGTGAGGGGGGCGTGGGGAGAGCAGGCAGGAGCGGGGGAGAGAATGGGGGAGGGGCGTGAGGAATGAGGCGGAGCGTTGTAACTGGCGTGGGCACGGATGAAGAGTCCGTATGTGATGGAGAAAGCGTGAGGAGGAGCCTAGGGACTGGCGTGGGGAGGGGACAACTCGGTGTGTGTGGAAGTGTGGAGCGGTGAAAGGAGCGTGGATGAGCGTTGGAGCAGCGTGTGCATAGGGTTGGGGGAGGAAGAGTGGGGGAAGGAACGTGGCGGGGGAGTGTAGTGGAGCGTTGGAAAAAGCAGGAGTGCGGGGGGAGAGGGGGGTGGCATGATAACGCGTGTGGATTATTTAATCAAATATGAACCATGCTTGTCAAATGTTTTGGTATTCTTATGAAAAGAGATTTTTTTTTTTTTGATTTGGTGACTTGAAGCTGAGCCTGGTAATCAGTAAAGAGGGATCGGGCAGTGCATGAACCGACCCCGCCCCACCCCCCACCCCATACCGCACCCCTCCTTCTCTTCTGTATGCGATTGCTTCAATTTTATTCCATCAAGCGCCAAAGATCTCCCAAGTTCCGTTTAACCAATATTATAACGATTTGTTCTTCGCTTCTATTTTAGCCCGCAACATTTAACAGATTCTAATCCCCACTCACCCACCTCCGGGGATGCGTGGGCCTCTAAGGAAAGTTATAAATGTGAGATTGTGAATTAGTGAGTTTGTGAATTAGTGAACATGAATATTACTTTGTGTTAAAAAGAGATAGGTTTTAAGAGTAAAATTTCAAAGAGTTTGACATTTAATAAATTGATTGTTTCTTCTAGTGTTTCCTGAGTTTATTAGTCTCAACTACACTTGTTATAGATCTAGTTTTTGAACGTTGTTCAAGTCGTATTCCCGGTAAACATGGAAACGTTTTTTTAAGGTTCGTTTCTGGTTGAAATGTTTTATTGACGTTTATAAAACCTTTGTGTTCTCGGATACCAAAATAAAACGTTTTTTGTAGAACCTTTTCGAAACGTTTCAGGGGGAACTATTTTTAATCCAAATTCAAACGTTCTGTACTGGAGCATTATGAAAAATCAATACTATTGGGTGTCGTGTATTGGAGCATCATGGGAAACCCTATGTACTGAATACCATTTTCAAATAAATTGGCAAATTTTAGATACTAATAAAGATGAAATACGTAATTTTAAAATCTAATATTGACTTTTAGGTATAATTTATTTGATTTTAGTTATTATATTACTATATAAAACCGATATAGTAATATAATGAGGTCAAATTACGTGCTATCTATATAGCTAGCTAAGAATGTCATTTGCCTCGATCAACTAATCCTAAGCAAATAACCACTATGAAAGCAAAATGCATGGTTTTTTACTAAGCAAATAATTTTAAAAGCACCACTAAAAACAGAAAAATGTTAAAATTAATTGGTAGCCGAATTGGTAGCCGAATTGGTAGTTAATCGGATGCGTGGTGGCGTAGAGGTAAGGTCGACGCGTAGCATGCAAGAGGTCCCAGCTTCAATCCCAGGTAAGTACGAATGTTTAATTGCAGATTGGTGTGTTGTAGTGTTGTTTGAATGATCAATGGTCTTAAATGGACGTTACAAATGATTATTTTTTTAAGGATCCCAAAAAAGGGTTTCAGAATTTTATTGTTAAAACCCCGTCAAAATGGTTCGGAAAAGGTTTCATTTGAAACCTTCAAAAAACGTTCCCAAAAAACGTTTTCTAGAATTTCATATATAACGAAAATAAAACGTTTTTTGAAGGTTTTTTAGGTTTCACAAAAAACGTTTATAATACGTTTTCCAAACCAAAAATGTTTACCGGGTTATTTCATCAGCAAGCTTTTTTTTTTTTTTTGTTTTTGTTTTTATTTCTTCTCAAATGTTTGTCGTATCGCACAATGCACAGAGTAGTTAGCCAAGTAGCATGGAACTGAATTCCGTATTCATACCACAACACACAAAGCCCCTATCTTCTCTGTGTTCATCACATGTGTTCTGGGATGAAATTAAAGCGAATGATTTAAACCCAATATGACTTTTGATCACTGGTAAATAAAATTCTTATGAAAAGTGGATATATATAACTAACGATGGATATCATATGCGTGTATAAGCGCCGCGGTGAAGACGATGATATAGTTACGACGATGACTCTCACACGCTTGTGTGAAGACGGTAATGTTGATACGATCATTGATCTATTTGCTACTGAAAAGCGTGACGTAAGTCAGTTAACGACTGAAGAACGCAATCGAGTATTCCGCTGTATTGCCGCAAAGCCTCAGGAGAATTCCAGCTATGAATCCGTATTTAAAGCGCTTATAAGCTCTCCTGGCATGAATATTAACAGTAGAGACAGCTACGGCAACACGGCACTGCATCACTCGTGCCGAGAGGGAATACAGTCATGTGTTAAGCTGCTTCTTAGTCACGAGAATTGTGACGTCAGTGCGAAGAGCTCGTTCAGTTCCGGTAACACGCCTCTGATCCTTGCTGCTGGTTTTTGTGAATCACGAAATGATCAATATGAACAGATCATAAGACTTCTTTTGGACCATCCCGCGATAGAAATAAATCAACGGAATGATCACGGACGTTGTGCACTACACGAGGTCTGTTTGCGGGGGAAGTCAGCTGCTGTGGTAGAACTCTTGCTTCGTCGTCCCGAGTGTGAAGTAAATCTGCGAGACGATGACGGTAACACGCCTCTGACCCTTGCTGCTGGTTCCTTCTTTTCAGGAAATGATCAGTATGAACAGATCATGAGACAACTCTTGGACCATCCCGCGATAGAAATAAATCAGCGGAATAATAAAGGGAAATGTGCACTACACAAGGCCTGTCAGCGGCGGAATTCAGCTGCTGTGGTAGAACTCTTGCTTCGTCCTCCCGAGTGTGAAGTAAATCTGCGAGACGATGACGGTAACACGCCTCTGATCCTTGCTGCTGGTTCCTCGTATTCAGGAAATGATCAGTATGAACAGATCATGAGACTACTCTTGAACCATCCCGCGATAGAAATAAATCAGCAGAATAATAACGGGGAATGTGCACTACACGAGGCCTGTCAGCCGGGGAAGTCAGCTGCTGTGGTAGAACTCTTGCTTCGTCGTCCCGAGTGTGAAGTAAATCTGCGAGACGATGCCGGTAACACGCCTCTGACCCTTGCTGCTGGTTCCTTCTTTTCAGGAAATGATCAGTATGAACAGATCATGAGACTACTCTTGAACCATCCCGCGATAGAAATAAATCAGCAGAATAATAACGGGGAATGTGCACTACACAAGGCCTGTCAGCTGGGGAAGTCAGCTGCTGTGGTAGAACTCTTGCTTCGTCGTCCCGAGTGTGAAGTAAATCTGCGAGACGATGACGGTAACACGCCTCTGACCCTTGCTGCTGGTTCCTCGTATTCAGGAAATGATCAGTATGAACAGATCATGAGACTACTCTTGAACCATCCCGCGATAGAAATATATCAGCAGAAGAATAACGGGAAATGTGCACTACACGAGGCCTGTCAGCGGTGGAATTCAGCTGCTGTGGTAGAACTCTTGCTTCGTCCTCCCGAGTGTGAAGTAAATCTGCGAGACGATGACGGTAACACGCCTCTGATCCTTGCTGCTGGTTCCTCGTATTCAGGAAATGATCAGTATGAACAGATCATGAGATTACTCTTGAACCATCCCGCGATAGAAATAAATCAGCAGAATAATAACGGGGAATGTGCACTACACGAGGCCTGTCAGCCGGGGAAGTCAGCTGCTGTGGTAGAACTCTTGCTTCGTCGTCCCGAGTGTGAAGTAAATCTGCGAGACGTTGACGGTAACACGCCTCTGACCCTTGCTGCTCGTTCCTTGTTCTCAGGAAATGATCAGTATGAACAGATCATGAGACTACTCTTGAACCATCCCGCGATAGAAATATATCAGCAGAATAATAACGGGAAATGTGCACTACACGAGGCCTGTCAGCGGGGGCAGTCAGCTGCTGTGGTACAATTCTTGCTTCGTCGTCCCGAGTGTGAAGTAAATCTGCGAGACAAAGACGGTGACACGCCTCTGATCCTTGCTGCTGGTTCCGATAAATCAGGAAAAATTCAGCAACAACAGATCATAAGACTTCTCTTGGACCATCCCACCATAGAAGCAAATCAGCAGAATAATGACGGGAAATGTGCACTACACGAGACCTGTCAGTCGGGGAAGTCAGCTGCTGTGGTAGAACTCTTGCTTCGTCGTCCCGAGTGTGAAGTAAATCTGCGAGACGATGACGGTAACACGCCTCTGACCCTTGCTGCTGGTTCCTCGTATTCAGGAAATTATCAGTATGAACAGATCATGAGACTACTCTTGAACCATCCCGCGATAGAAATAAATCAGCAGAATAATAACGGGGAATGTGCACTACACGAGGCCTGTGAGCGGGGGAAGTCAGCTGCTGTGGTAGAACTCTTGCTTCGTCGTCCCGAGTGTGAAGTAAATCTGCGAGACAAAGACGGTAACACGCCTCTGATCCTTGCTGCTGGTTCCTCGTATTCAGGAAATGATCAGTATGAACAGATCATGAGACTACTCTTGAACCATCCCGCGATAGAAATATATCAGCAGAATAATAACGGGGAATGTGCACTACACGAGGCCTGTCAGCGGCGGAATTCAGCTGCTGTGGTAGAACTCTTGCTTCGTCCTCCCGAGTGCGAAGTAAATCTGCGAGACGATGACGGTAACACGCCTCTGATCCTTGCTGCTCGTTCCTCGTATTCAGGAAATGATCAGTATGAACAGATCATGAGACTACTCTTGAACCATCCCGCGATAGAAATAAATCAGCAGAATAATAACGGGGAATGTGCACTACACGAGGCCTGTCGGTGGGGGAAGTCAGCTGCTGTGGTAGAACTCTTGCTTCGTCGTCCCGAGTGTGAAGTAAATCTGCGAGACGATGACGGTAACACGCCTCTGACCCTTGCTGCTCTTTCCTTGTTTTCAGGAAATGATCAGTATGAACAGATCATGAGACTACTCTTGAACCATCCCGCGATAGAAATATATCAGCAGAATAATAACGGGAAATGTGCACTACACGAGGCCTGTCAGCGGGGGCAGTCAGCTGCTGTGGTAGAACTCTTGCTTCGTCGTCCCGAGTGTGAAGTAAATCTGCGAGACGATGACGGTAACACGCCTCTGACCCTTGCTGCTGGTTCCTTCTTTTCAGGAAATGATCATTATGAACAGATCATGAGACAACTCTTGGACCATCCCGCGATAGAAATAAATCAGCGGAATAATAAAGGGAAATGTGCACTACACGAGGCCTGTCATTTGGGGGAGTCAGCTGCTGTGGTAGAATTCTTGCTTCGTCGTCCCGAGTGTGAAGTAAATCTGCGAGACAAAGACGGTGACACGCCTCTGATCCTTGCTGCTGGTTCCGATAAATCAGTAACAAATCAGCAACAACAGATCATAAGACTTCTCTTGGACCATCCCACCATAGAAGCAAATCAGCAGAATAATGACGGGAAATGTGCACTACACGAGGCCTGTGAGCGGGGGAATTCAGCTGCTATGGTAGAACTCTTGCTTCGTCGTCCCGAGTGTGAAGTAAATCTGCAAGACAAAGACGGTAACACAGCCTTGTTGATCACTTGTCGTGACATGAACGATGGAGTAAAAAATCAAGCAATAAAGTGTAGGCTGCTGCTGAGCCGTGGCGATATCGATCTAGCACTTCTCAGCGCGAAGAAGGAAACTGCACTGGATGTGTTTCTGCAGAAATTAGAGGCACCACCACCCGAATATAAACCCCCAGCATTTGTGCTGGATCTTATAAAACAATTTGTATCATGCAATGCGACAGTCGCTGCTTCAAGCATGTCCCTGGCCTTAGCAGTCACATATTATCCCATTCAAGTTTGTGAAAAACTCTTAATTCACTATCCAGACGCAAACAGCTCAATCCCTTCTTGTGATGAATTTCACAAATATTTTACCGATGAGGGCCAGAAGACCGCTTTACATTGTGCGGTGGAAAAAGATTCTGCAGATAAAACGGCTCTATTACTGAAAAATAAGGCTGACAACATGAAAACTTGGCAGGGTTTAACAGCGCTTCAGCTTGCCATATCTCTCAATGCAAAATCTCAAGTTCTAGAAACATTAAGCAACCATGTACCTATGAATGAAGTAGACGAAGCTATTCAGAAATGTTGCTTATTGCATGAAACATCTTTAGCATGTTCGCGTAGACTAGGAGTGAAGAAGTGGATAGATTATTTTGAAGATAATTCTAATACAGAAAAAAACAAATTAATTATCTCATCAGGTGAAACTGAGCAATCAGTTTTTGACCAAAATATTCTTAAAGAAATTAGTAGCACAAAAGTGAAAGTAACTGAATTTTCAAAAAAAAAATACAGTGACGCCGATATCATTAAAACTGTAAAATCATGCAGATCACATCTCAGCTCACATGCAGTTGAGGTGAAGTTAATAGAAAAGGAATTATTCAATCTGCTCAGTCATTTGTCTGATGTTATGGGCGACGAATTCCCTCTGTTAAAGTTTTTCCCCGTTCTTGCGGGAAGTGTGGCAGACAAAACCAAATGCTTTCTGCCTGATGAATTTGATTATGTCTGTTGTCTGAAACCAGACAGAAATTATATGGCAAAAAGGAATTCTGGCATGGTATTCGTGAATGAAAACTTTGACATAAAAGAACTTCTTGGTGGCCAGAACCAACTTATCCCAGTAAAGCTAGCGATATTTTTCGACAAGGCATTGCAGGTTGCATTGAAGAAATTAATCAACGCGGGTATTGCGTTTGGTTATCTTCACCTTTTTAAATACAGTTTGATTGTGCGCGATAAAATTTCCAAACTCGAGTTATTATGGAATGGACATGTTTTCAAAAATCTCATGATTTTTGTTGATTTGGTTCCAGGCTATAGCATTCTTATACCTGACCCTAACTCACTGCCTATGGCGGTGCGATGCAAAGAATACTTTCTTATCTGTAAACATTCACGAAAATATTGGTTAGAAGAAGATGACGAGTTCGGTTTGTCCTACTCACGAGTGGAGAACACAATAATGGCAGCTGTTCCAAAGAATGCCAGGTTCGGACTGATTCTTGCAAAGGCGGTGCGAATATCTGAAATTGCACGTCCACCTGAAGAACATTTAGGTTTGTTCCAAGAAGATATTGACATTAATGATTTAATAACGTCATATATATTGAAGACGTGTCTCTTTCACTTACTTTCAAAATACAGTACGAAAGTAGAGTACGTTAGTCCATTCATTTGGGCACAAAGAATCTATAGACAGTTGAAATCTTTTCTAAATAAGAAAGATATACCCCATTTCAACTTGTCTAAGAGTTCCGTGTTTGCATGCCGTGAGTGCGAGACAGAAAGAAGATGTTGCATGAGGATACCGCTAATGATCGCCATCACAAGCCAGATTCTAGGCTGGCTAGACAAAAATGAAGCAAACCTCGACGATATTGACTATGGCGATATGGAGAAAACTCGTCCAGCTGATCGCCAATCTGTTTCGGATGAGTGGATGCTTGAGATCGAAAAACGTACAGAATCGGACAGTAGGTTTTTTTAATTTGAATATGGATGTGGATTTTTAACTTGGATAAACTTCCGATTGGTTTTGATTCATTGCTCTCTGAAGTTGAATCTGAAAATGACGAGCATAATTATTGCACTTGTGGTTTTAGTTGCAATTACCTTTGAATGTATCATTATTTGCTTACCATTTGCTTCTTATTAACCTTTTATTATCAAATGAATACACATTCCGAGTACGATCTAGTTTTAAGTTCTTCAATTAAAATCTATAGTAGTAACCACCTTCTTATACTTTGCCATAGTTAAATTGAAATATGCAGTACATGCGGTATAAATGATGATGCGTAGAGAACCAGTAACATTTCAACATTGTATTTATACGGTGGTCCTGGTTACTGTTTGCTAATCACACCAAATTGAAAGCTAATACCACTTTAAAGTAACTAGGTATTAACATTTAATGTATATTTTTTATATCAAAATATAATCAAAAATATCAAAAAATGAATGTAGATCTAATTAATTTATATTTTGCTGGCGATAATTGAATTTTAGATGAGAAAATTTATTTTTGAGATAAAAAAATTGGGCTTACAAATTTAAAAAATCATAAGGAAGGCATATAAAATTTAACGACTTGCCAATTAAATTTGAGTTATTGTTATCAACAAAAACAACACAAAATCGCATCCTTTTGTACAGTAAAAAAAAGAGTCTGTGCACAAGGCCATTCATTATTTTATTCACATATATGCGCTTCTGCATTTTTTATATTAAAAGAGTGATATTATGTTATCGAAAATTAATTTTGGAAATAAGAAATCGCTTTCAGATTTTAAAATATTAATTAGAAAGTCTCATTCTGAAATACTGATATCTGAAATGAATTCTTGGTATCAATAAAACGAAAACAAATTGTGGAGATCAAAATTGAGATTTTGCTGTCAATTATTTCATTTTTACTATCAAAAAATGCATTTTTAATCTCTAAACAGAAATTTTAAAAATCATTACATTATTTTTATATCAATAAATAATTCTGGATATCTCTAAATATTTATTGATATCAAGAATTATTTTTAAGATCAAAAATACATTTAGATATGTAAAAAAAAATAATTGCAGATAGCAAGAATTAATTCATGATATCATAAAATGATTTTTTGAGATCAAAAATAAATTCTTGATATCGACAATTCCATCATAAATGTGAAAATGGCGTGCAATAGAGATTATTGAATCGATATCTAGAATAACCATTGAGAATTTGGATATCCTAGAAAAGATTATCAGTTGTTGAAGTGATGGTGACTGATCAATTGGAGACGCATAATAAAAGTACCAGTCGAAAGGTTTTAGCTATACTTTGAGTTTTCTTAATGCTAGTCAGTGAGCGCTGATAAAAGCGGCAAGAAGAGTCCGGTATAGATTTAAATATTAGTTTCAATCACTGCAATTTGTTCAAGCCTTTCATAAAATAAAATTTTATTGGTGATTTTATGCCGTTGACTAGACTGTCAAAAGTGAAAAAAGTTACCAGTAAACTAGAACGTTTACGTTATCAAGTAGTGAATATTACACTTAATAAAATTACAATATCGAAGACTTGAAAATTAAGAATTCCCAGAATGCCAGTTCCATCAAACTTACAATGTCTCTCTTAATATACTACAGTAAAAGCTCCGATATCGGTAAAAAAGTTGGTTTTATCAACGTGAATCAACCTTTAATCAACGTCTTTGACAAAACGTTGACTAAACAACGTCTTTGATGTAACACTGAAAGTAAACCGGAAATCACGTCGAAAACTCGTCTATAGATTGACAAGAGAAGGATTTCAATTTGCAGTGCATTCGCAATGATCATTAGACGTGGGGTAATAAACGTCTATCTAACGTCGGCAGCGAGATACTATTTCGATTCCCCTAATCAACCAAGAGCCGACTTTTATCCGACGTCAGGTGCGACATCTATCAAACGTGGTTGGAACATATTTACTGCAGTTATAAAATTTTGTAATGTCATAAACATTGATGTTAAGCGCTGGATCCGCAATCTTGTAAAATATCATGTAAGAAAATAGGCCGTTACTTCTTCCCATATGAAAATTGACGTTTGTTTTCGGAGTTTTTTTATTAAAAGCGTAATTCGCGTTCTCCACTTTTATATGGTTTTCCTCGTAAGAATCACACAATTTGGGAGCAAAATTCTCCCATTGTGGCCTAGAAATTCTCGGCCCAAATGTAGCTAATTAGTGGTCTAGAAAAGACCCGGCATAGATATGACTGATTAAAATCCTTGGCACTCAATTACCCAAGTATTGTTTCTAAGTACCAACCACACCTGCGTAAGAGGAGTGATGGGTGGGAAGCTATGATAAAAGTGGAGAACGCGAATTACGCTTTTACTCGTAAAAGAGCCTTTTATGAAAATCAAATGTAAGTTTTAATTCGTAAAAGCTCTGAATTCCACTTTTATATGGGCTTAATACTTGAACAGGGGTGACCTGCGTTGCGAGCCAAGCAGAGAAAATTTTTTCCGAGAATACGTTAGGCTCCAACCAGACAATAAGAAGGCAGAAATAAAACGTCAATAATGTAATTTCATGTGCTTAATGTGTCTAATATATTCATAATCCAGCTACTGTACACCTCTCGCACAAGGAAGGACGAACGGATACAAAGAAAAGACACACTAACAACAAAGTGCTCTCACTCTGTATCCGCTTGCTATCGCCACCCTCCTCCACACACGCTCGAGATGGTAGTCCAGCTTTATAACAAGAGTCAAGACTTGACAAAAATACAAAATAATCTCAGATTATTTGAGTTTTACCACATACATGGTCGTGGAACTAAGAACACGTAATAAACTTGTGACAACCACTCTCTGACTCTATGTATCGCTTGGACACTTTCAAAAGAAAGAGAAGTAATCGTCAAACAGACTCTTAACATAACCAAGAAGCAAGCTGAAGAATTATAATACTCTGGTACATGAGATTAAGATAATAACCACTGACATTAGGTACTCGTACAAAACAGATAAACGAACTACAACATTCTCAAGCATAGCAAAGCATTTGCGAAATGAACTGGGGCAGTCTTGTTATCCAATCCACGTGTGGCCGACTCTAGTAGCCAAGACGAACGCACCGAGGAGGATGTACACACGCACCCTTCTTACCACAGGGACCCTACTCACAGGGAAGACGTATCAAGACTTGACCTGAACCAACGACATGCTAATAGCACACAAGTGAGCCAGAAGTACTTAAAAACGGTTTGTTTAGACAGATCCTTATTAAATTTAGGCATAAAGGAAATGGTCAAGGCTTTTTGTTCTTCTTTGCTGTGGTATTCGACAGTTGCAAGTATTTACGCAGACTCGCACTGTGTAAAGAGAGACCCTCACTGGCTTGGTATCATCGTCAGCTAAGGCCGATAGTGGTATTAAAACGTACCAAGACCTGTGGTGATAATTTACGTCTAGCAATGAAGCCTCTGGCTGGGCGCAGGAAAACTTTCACTCACAGTTTTCTTTGAACATTTAACGGTATGGGGTATGGATTTCACCGGTCATGAGGTCTGAAGCCAACGCGAATAGGAAAATGAACCTTACCGTTGCATTTTATATATCTGTTCGCTGCAGGTAGCGCAGGACCGAGGAAATAACCCACTGCCCTATTTGGTACTTCCACTCACTACACCAGCTGATAAACTTATTCTACTGCGACCGATAGACCCTCGCTGTAGACTCCCTGTGGCTATTTAACATTTTCTCTGTCGCTGTTTTATGGAAGCGATCTTTTTCAAAGTAGACGGGGAGACGCACCACAGGTGTAGATCCAGGAGATAAGTCGGGATAAAGTGAGTCCAGTGGGGCTGAGACAGGATTTTTAGATGACAAGGCAACCTAAGCAGGGGTTTGGTCAAGCACTTGGTTAAGAGAGGGAACGAAGAGCCGTCGATTGACCAAGGGGCTGCCGTTCAGTTGTCTAGGTAAAACTCCACATATTTGCCTTTTTGTGATGGTTTTAGCCTGATTTAACCAAGAATCCTCCATGTCATGCCTTGGAAATGGAGACCCATCGGTTTATATCTCCAGCTCTTGTAGGGGCTTGGAAAGCGCAACTCATGATCCAAGGGTCGCACAGAGTGACGCAGAGCGCATCTAATTTCCGCCTGTAAAAGCCGATGATGAAGTTTCTTCAGTGGTACTGTCTTTTCTGTTGCTACCAAGCAACCGAGCAGAGATTCCATCTTGGCCAGACTTACATTTCCTCTTATCTTGATGACTGGGACAGCCAATCGGATCCTTTTCCGACACTCGGAGTTGGGATAAGCCCGTGTTAAGCCTAGATCCTACTTTCCAACCAAGAATACTATCATTTGCTTTGGATCGAGTTCGGACTTCACAAAAAGATTCACCAAGAGACGTATCTTCGTTGCCTGATTGATCGTCTGTGTTTGCTCCCGTATTGTGCCTTGGTAGTGGCGAGTTAGCAATCAGTTGTGTAAGCATTGGAAAACCAGCATACTTTGCACTCAAACCACGTCTTGAGTATTCTAATGATTTTGTTAAGACAAAGAGCGCTGTGGTATCTCTTTTGGTCTTTCTGGAAGCACAGGAACTGTTTGGCTGACGGGTGCATTGGCACGTGAAGGCAAGTGTTGGCTAAATCGACCGACGTTTTATGACCTGGATTGTGTCCATCTGAAAAGGAGTGAAATGGAGGTACTTGGCGAAATTGATTCGGGGTGGATAGTCTATGCCTAACGCCAGCCTCCCACTCCTTGAGTTCTTGGGTATAAGGAAAGCCCTACTGAACAATCCTTCCTGGTTTTCTGGCATCTCCGCTATCGCTCCCTTGCGCACTAAGTCTCCAGTCATTCTGTAAGACTTGATGCTTCATTGAGTTTTTGTCGTAGGAGGCAACTAGGTTGCTTGGAACTTGGCTTCCGAAAGGTATGGTGGTATTGAACCCGTGGGTTGCGATTGAAATATACTTGGTAAGCTTCTCTTAACCAACACACAACTCTTTGGAACCTGTTTCCTATAGACAAGGATTTCTTGGAGGGTTGACAACCCTATGTACTTTCTGATTTGATAAAATTATATCTTAGAGGGAAGTCATTCGCCTTCCAGAGATACTTTTTTTGGTTGCTACCTGCACTGTTGTCAGGCCTTTGGAGAAGCTTTGCCGCTGTTCGAAAGCCTAGCCTTTTTCAGAGGAGAGGCCGTCGTCTTGCTACTGGCCTTAGAGCTGTCCTGGAAAGTGGGTTATGGGTAACTGCGGATGAGAGCATGAGAGTTAAGTCTTACGACAGTGACCTACTCTCTTGGTTGACTCTGTCCATCTCTTCAGGGGAAAGAGTTCCTTTTGCCTCTGAAAATGATGTAGCGCAGTTCTCGAAGACATTTGCAAGTCAATCAACACGCAACAGGAAGTCATTGTGACTCAAGTAAACCTTTGAGGTGGTCACGTACGTCCCCAATTTCCCTTGTTGCCAAAGGCGGTTGCTCCAGGGCCTCTAAGGATATCAGGGTGTAGGAAGAATGATACGACCATGTTTAACAGTAGTGCTTTGAGGGATGAAAGCGTCACAAAACTCAGCCGTCACCGGCATCTTAACTCGTGAATGCGATGTTTTGAGTAGCGTCCCGAAACGGTACATCCCAGAGAGCTATCGAGTCAATCAGTGGTGACGCAGACTCATCTTGCGTAGTTGAGAAGTCCGGATGAGACCGAGTGCCGAAGCTGCCTGGAAAAAATAGGGTCAATTGCGCGGACAGAAAACTTTACTGAGGGAAGCCCGTTGAGCCATCTTCCGCGTATTTCTCCGACCCCGAGTCTTGGTCATCCGAATTCCTATAGTCTGGCCGGTAGGGATTTAGATCGGCTTAGATCTCCATACCTACCGTGGGCGTATAAATAGCCCTGCGTTGGTTCTTCAGAATCGAAGCCATCGGGGACGTAATAGGGGGCACATCCGGGGCAGTTTCTCGTCATTGACGCACTTAGACTTGGCCTGACTGGGGTAGACCGGATGACTCAATTTCACTGAGTACAATAGCTTTTGTGTGTCCTTGGTGCTTGTCTCCGGCAGGGGCGACTGTACCCTTGCGAGTACAGTGTATCAAGACACAGGAATTGACACAGACAACACTAATTGGCGTGATACTGTCGCGGTTAGTGAATGCTTGCGTCTCGATGTTTCTGTCTCCAGAACAAAGCCTTTTTGTAGTTGTTGGACCTTTCTCTGGAGCTGGGATTGCATGGCCAAGAATGAAGAAAGAGGCAAGTAGTTTGACTATGATAACAACAGTGTATACAATGCTTGAGCAGGAGAAGCATCAGGGCGTCGGGGATATCGAAATTACCCAGGAAAAAGTAAAACATGTGCCTTACTGCCTGTGTGTAACTGACAAATCCTCCTTGGACAAATCACTGAAGTCGGCAATAAATAGTCAGATTCCTGGGATAGGACTCTGTCAGACTCTTGGCGCAAGGCGAACCAAGCTTTGTCTATTATAGCACAATCACCAACAGCTGGTGAGTTTAATTCCGCCACTCTCTTTGGCTTCTTAGGCTTCCTCAGTCGGTCAGCATCAGATTCTGTATCCCCTTCTGGGTAAACTGGGGAGGAAATTTGGCCGAGAAGGAGAAAGCTGCCTTTCGGCATCTCCAGGGAGATGGACTTAACTTTGCGGAGCTTAATGCTCTTTGTGCGAAGCTTCTCTAAGGTGTCCCAATCATGCGAACACAATTGCGCCTGTGCACAAAAACATGTGATGCGTCACAAAGCGCTATGCTCCTTTCTCTCCTGCATCAATTACATAGCGAGTGCTGGATGATACATGGCACAGAGTGGATGCATGAAGCCTTTTTTTGCCTAAGTGCATAATAGCTTGTGCATGCGCTTGGTAGTTGGTGCGTACCTGACCAAGACGCACAGGAACCTAGACACTAGGCCTGTATGTGCTTGGTGCTTGGTGAGCACGCAGCTGCACCAAACCACCCAGCCAAGACTCAGATGCCTAGTGGGTATCTTGCACCTATGTCTAAGCCAGCAGTGGTGCATACTTTGTATCAGATACCGAACGCAACCAAGGCTTGGTATGTCCGTGGATACTCGAGTCCGCAGAGCTTGTGTTGGACGAAGTCGGTTCGAAGCCAATCAATTTGCAATCAGACGTAACCGAGTGCCCTGGCTCAGCTTTAGAGTTACTATGAGCAAGGCGCAGTAAGTAACTTGAGAGCAGGACAGACATCGGCAATCTGGAATATCCTGTGCTCCTTTATGCAGCGTCAGCCAGCACGCCCATACTAGTAAACAGTAGAGATCTACGAGTAACACTTAGTTTGGAAAGAAAACCCCGTGATGCAAACTCAGATTTACAAGGAGGGAGAGTACGAAGGTGAACTTTTCAAAATTTGCGAGCCAGTTACATTCACATCAGTATCTCAATAATAGAACTTATTATCCAACGAATAACTGATAACAGATGAGAAAATCACCTTGTAGCTGAAGGCGGCAAAAATTGACACTTGCCTAGAAACTCGTGTGGTTGGTACGGCGGGCAATACGAGAATGAGGCTTAGTACTAGGGCACCAAAGATTCTGATTGGCCGATATCTAGGCCTGGACTATTCGAGCCACTATGAGAAAATTTTGTTCCTAAGTTGTGTATTTCTTAGAGTTGACGGGAAGCCCATGTAAAAGTGGGTGAAGCGTTCGTTGTTCTAAACAAATGTTTTGTCGCCTTAAGACGAAACACGAAAATGGCACAATAAAAAACAGAAGAACAGAGATATGAAACCTGTACTTTCGTCTTACAGTGTCCACTCATAGCACTGTTTTCCTCGTATGATCTACTCTGTGTTTAAAATGAGGATCACATATTGCACTTTCGTGGTTTGAATTTGAAAATGATTGCATATTTCTTCTTTAGAATGAGCATTTAGGCTTTTTGGTCTTCAGAAAGATCAGGATTAATCTTAACATCCTTGTATCTTTTATAGTCACTCAAAGGATTTTCGTAAATTTTGCTATTGTGGAAGATACTTATTTTCAAAGTTCTAAGACAAACTCAGAATTTTAAGACTCATTCGTCGATAGAATGATCATGGAATCCCACACTGCTCGACACTAGAGTAATTCAAATTGAGAGAACTTTTTACTACTTCAGGGGGCTTCACGATGGTTATATAAACCTACAACAAGATGTTTCCTCTTCAGCACACACGCATTTTAGCATACTATTCAAAGTGTCATAATAGAGTATGCACGCTCGGATCACCGTCCTCACATCACATAACGTTTGCGCCCATACCGACACTCGGCAATAGCCGAATAGCGGTAAATGAATTTACCAAATTTATAATCAGGATGCGGCCCGTTGCACTAAGCCAAGATTTTTGATAATAAAGTTTTCAACTGGAGCAGGTTTGCTTATCTGGTAAAAGTCAAGTAAATTGGATAAACGAGGCTGTATATCCGATTACATCATTTATGTAGATAACGACTGTTATCATTGGCGTGTGTTTTAAAACTAAGTAAAGCAATTAGAGTTGTAAAATAATCGTAAAAGTTACTAGAATCTTAAACAGAACTGTTTAAGTTTAAATCCGAAATAGGATTTTTATACAGTTTTTACGTGTGAATAGCTTAAGTTCCGAATCAATATTTGCGTTTACAGTGACTTCTTTTGAAGCGTATCTCACTGGAATATGAGCAATGCTTTGTTGGTATGCATCAGAAATCGGCTTTCTCACTCTTTCAATGTCAAAGTGGATAACGAATTATGTGGCGATCTGTTTTGAAAAGTTACACAGTACTGCCCTTTTGAGGCAAACACCATGATTCTTTAAGACAGAGTTCTAAGTGTTCTTGTAACTTCTATCTAAATAACGATGTGGCTTTACATAAGCGACAGTAGAATATTTTTCTAATATTTTTTCACTTGTCTTGCAATGAAACATGAAAAGTTTGAAATTTGTCATGGTGTTTCTTGTACAATAACACGTTTGCCACTTTCTCGTTTTCATATCAGACACGTGTAAGAAAATGGCCCTTTTGAAAATATAAAGCAGTTTACCAAGATCTTAACCAACCTTTCAAAATATCTTTTCTTTTAATAGGAAATTGAAGTCTTGCAATATCAAAAATCTCACACTGATAATATCATACTAACAATTTTGACATATATTGCTGCAATGTTTCCAGATGTCGCTTTGGCTTAACAAGAGGAGCAGCGACTGCATATAGGAAACATAAGTTTTTTTACATTGTAAGGAGAGCAGAGCTCGTTTGTATTTCATAGCATCAGGCAAAACAAATCCCCTGCCTTCAGGCTCCATCAATGGTGCGAACCTGAAGAGTGTCCGATCAAGTTTTGGGGATACTAGAGAGATATACAGAACGAAGTTTGCTAAACCTATCACAGCTAGAGACGATCTATTGGGCCTCCAGATCAACTTTTTAACCACATCATATTTGTTATAAATAGCTAAAGCATTTGAAGTGAAAATGGATGAATGATAACATAGCTGTTAGTATTCAAGTTATATTGTGACAACTCTACTTTTAACGATATCTGACTCTTGAGATTATTGAATGTTTAAACTACATCATTTAAATGTCATTTGTATGCATTTCGTTCTTTAAAAAAAGCAAAAGGTCTGTATTGAAATAAGTTTGTATATAAATTGAGGAACAGTTGACAATACAAGTCTACGTGACATTGTTCATGTTTCTGAAGACTAGAATAGATTTAACTTTGTTGGAGGAAGATAATCATCACATATTAAAATTCTTCGGTCAAGTTACTTGTGTGGTTATTTTGGTTAATCAGCAGCTTTAAAATCACCTTTAAAGATCGAAATTATATCAATTTACCTTGACAGTAGAATTCAGTTTGATAAACTGAAGTCTTTCTATAACCCAGTGTATTTCCTCTGATCTGGTGTCAGTACTAGAATTTAAAATAGAAAGCAGCGGCACGTCAACATTTCCAACTTGAGTGAATTCAACAATGATGGCATAAATATATAACGCAAATGTAGAATTTATCAAGTCACAAGATTGTGTAGCTCTGAATACCTTATCTGCGATATGCACATTGCATATAGCTTCTTCATCAGATATATGTTTTACTGTTTCAGAAAGGGGTGAATTTTTATGAAGGTATTATCTATTCGGGTTCTATGTGAAAAAATGTTTCATTTTCAAATTCTAAAATGGCGACTGGTTATGGATGCATCTTAATTTCCTCTCTTGTGGCCACAATTGTCCGTATTTTTAGCAATGCCATCATATCTGACGTAACTTTTTTGCCACGAGTGATTATAAAGAGTTATTAATCCCTTTTAAAGAGGTTCCTTGTAAAATTCGTTCATTACTCTAACTGCTGAGTTCTCTTTTCCTACAGAATTATAATAGGAAACATTTATTTATTTGTTCTATACATTTATTTGATTTCAAGTAATGAAATCTTTTAATAAAGTGAATAAATTATGCGTTTTTATTATTCCACTCCAGCTACTACCTCAAAGCTGAGCTCTCGAAACCCTTTTTTACACTGGTGTTATTTTCGCTCCTAAACCTTGTACATAGCAGGTTTATCGAGCCTCTGTAATTAGAGCCTATAACATATCCTTATATAGGTGTGTCCTTCTGTACTAATGAACTTCGTGCCTCTGAACCAAAACTTCCTAAATCAATTTATGTTTAAAAATTTAATTTGAATATTTTTTCCATAAATAACTGTTTCAGCTTCATTAAAATAAACAAGATCAACTACGAAACTACTAGATGTAGCCCTAGAGGACTACTGTTCTTCAAGACATGAAACGAGCAAGGATGTGCGACAGCAGATTTATGAAAACAGTTGTATTCAAAGCCTAGACTTACGATGTTTCTGCACTGACTACGTTATAGCCTTGTGTTCCGCACAGTACTGTTTACGTCATGATTATAGTTGGTACTAATACGCAGACAATCACAAATGATTGAATAATTGATACACTTACATTTTCACGCTAATTTTCACGTTAATTTTGAATTTCATGATACGTGATCTAACCTGCAGCATTTGCTGAATCAAATGAAGCGAACGTCATTCCTCTGCGGGAATCGAACTCAAAAACACGGATTACCAGCAAATCGTCCTTACCACCTGAGCTAACCGTCAATCTTAAATTTTCACATTTATTTTAATTCTTTAGGATATAGCATGCATGGGTAACGATCATATTTTGGTAAACATATGAAATCATTTATGGTTCATTCTCTTGTTTTAGATCTTCATAAGGCAGTTTAATTGTGTAAAATAATATATATATATATATATATATATATATATATATATATATATATATATATATATATATATATATATATATATATATATATATATATATATATATATATATATATATATATATATTTATATGTTCTAGCCAGGTACCGTATAAAACAGCAACCTGCTGACGGATGCATTATTCATACTGATAAATGCTACATCTTTGCGATTGCTGCTGTCATATTCTGTAAAACACTTCTATTTGTGCACTTTAAGATGTCATTTTAGGGCAGCGTTGTGGGTTTAGTAAATGATTACTATACTTGAGATTCTACGGCTTTTAAATAAAATAGAATAAATACCATGTTTCATTTTTAAATCCTTTTTAAAGCTTAATATTTTCATTTCATCAATAAATAGCCTCTATCCATCGTTTATTGTCTCATGAAAGGAATACATGTATTTTGTCATTTAACTTGGTGACGTGCTCTGCAATGTTCAGATTGTCATAGGAAAACTAGTCAGCTCAGTGCATATTTTGTATTCCCTGAGATGCGTCATGAATTCTATAAAATAAAGCTGAGTACTTTCAACACATGAACAGCTAGCATAAGTAGTGAAGAGAAAACATCAAAAGAGTTTCTTTTTTCTTTAATTAATGAGGTTAGTTTTTAAACTAAGGTAACAAAGCTACTATGGGAGTCATATTGTGATACTAAACGACCAAAAAGCAAAATCTTATCTTGCTTTTTACCTCCGTATTTGCATGTGTTTTAAATCTCTGGCTTAATCGACTAACGAGTACTGTTCCTTCCTTTGCTAAAAGACCATTAGCAATACCTGTATACATTATATTATCACCACCGTTACACTGATAAACTTGCTCAGTGTCACAAGGTGTAGCCTTTTCAGTCTGAAATGTTACTTAATCCGGAAATGTCCCTGCGTACCTTCTTGAGTACAAATATATGAAAGAATGTTAAACGTCTAGCCTTTCGTTCGGGTCTCTCTGATAATGTGTGAATATGGTTCCACTCTGAAAGACCTGTTACATTTTATATTTATTATGACATTTACAGATAAATACACCTACTGTATATGCCATACTATTATTAAGTTCTGGTACGAATTCACTGAATGGTGTTATCTTATTTGCAGCTCGATTCAACAAAAGAACATAATACCATTTACTAAAAATAATACGGTTTGCTGTTCATTTAAGTGCATTGTAAACCGTTTGTAATTTAATAATTATAATTTAATTCTCATAAAATATCAAATAACTCCAGATAGAAGTCGTCATTTTTAATATAAAATATATGTGTGTTTCATTTAATGTAGGAATAGGAAGTATATGATTTTGTTTTAGAATTCGACATTTGTTAAAGACATGTTAAAGGAAAAATGAAGGATTGTTTACTAGCTAATACTGGATAATTATGGGTATCTTAATTGGAGTCAATGTGTTTGCAATTAGTATGTTTGGTGTAATTCTCATAACTATGTGCTTTGGATTGTCAATGTCACTGGATCAAGATCTGGTACATGATGGCAACAAATCGATCAATGCAAGTATATTTTCTATGTCCGCGGGTCAAGATGAAGTGCATTGCAGCAAAATAGTTGTCATCATAAGGGATTGTCTCAATGTTTTGGAAATGTCACATTCAAGGAAATGGGGGCATAAATCATTCAAATTTGGCAGTTATTTCGCCAATAGTTGTAAACCAGAATGGCTTCAAAATTATTTCTGCATGGATAAACGTGAAACATTGAATATTCTTCGAGAAATTTTAGTGCAACTCAAAACAGGTAAAATTGTTCGAATACAAAATTACTCTTCAGATTACTCAAAACGCGATATCTCAAGACTCATCTAAACGTGATCAAAATGAAATTTATAATTTAGACTTAGATTTAATTGCCTTTACGGAAACATGACTAGGAAATGTAGATGAATACGAAGCAAGATAAATACGTCTAGAGGTATATGTAGATGTTCGTTCGGATTGGCGAAATGCAGAATGCAAGTTCTACGAATAATTGTGATTTATCGGCATCCGTCCAATTCGATACCGGTTTGCTGTGAGGACTTTACCACGCTACTGGAATAAAACGTTCTTGGTGGTGACCCCTTACTGCTAGCGGGAATTTCAACATTCACTGGGATATCCAGATTACAGCTTGTTCAAAATATGGAGCCCATATCCGAAGTGGTAGAAGTAAGTTCGACCATATATCAAACATTCACAAAGAACTACACTTGCCTCCCCCCATTCATCAGAGGCTCGAATATGAAGTTCTATCGATCAGCAAAATATCCGTACATGGCTCATTACCGAACTACTTACGCGAACTTCTAGGTCCCTATTGTCCCAAGAGAAGTCTCCGTTTAGAGTTCGAACTCCCTTTAGTTGAAAACGAAAAAAAAAAGACATTTCAGAATTGATGAGGGAGGGGCAATTTTATGGAATAAACCGTCTTTCAGCATTACAGGATCGAAATAATTTTCTAGCTTTAAAAAGACACTCAAGACACATTTATTCAGCATTGCATATGACTAGTAATTGTGTCTAATTATCCAAATTTAGCAAATTAATGATATGTTTCAGCTTATACTTTAGAAATGTGAAGCGCTTAGGTACTGTAGGCGCTATAAAATGACTCTATGCAATACAACACAATTAACATTTGCTAAATTAGTTTAAAAAGATAAAGATATTAAAATGTAGAATTACAATTGATAAAAATCAAAGGCATGTTTGTCTAACACTATCTGTATGTTTCTCATCAAAATAGAAATCTCAAAATACGTACCAAAGGATGACTAAAGCAACATTTGAAATGCATTATCTCATCGTCGATACACTGATATATGCAGTTATAAGGTCTCCTTTACGTCATCATTTTTAATACAATGCACAATTAAATGTACAAAGTTTTCACAACAAGATTATAAGATTTTAAGTACAAGAAATAAGTACAAGAAATAATCCAATTCCAATTTTATTATACATAGATTCTTTACTTCGCATAAAGAGCACATAAAGAACATAAAGAATCATGCGACTACTAATTTTATGGCATTATCTCTAGGACTGATATCATTAATTATGTCGTACGTATAATGTGAATAATCTGAACAGCAGTACACAATCAATGTACCATTTTCTCTCACATCTCTTCCCCACATCTTTTGAAATGATTTTATTTGAACAGGGGGCCTGCACATGATCTCCCGCATTCATATTACTGCAAATTTGAGCATTAGCCTGCATCCGTTCAAAAGTTTCAGTTAGCGTCCCCTTTGATTTAGCGAGTGTACTGTAAAGGTTAGTTGAAAGCTTTGATATTATCTTGAAGTTGTCATGCGATGAATGAACTCTTCCTGAAAACTGGAGCCTAATTCAATATTTACATCAGCACTTACAGCACAGGGATGAAAGTTTTTACTCTCTGCAAATATCTTAACAGCGGGCTTTACAATATCCCCATTCTCCTCCTGCGACTCATTCTCCTCCTCAGAAGATATATCACCAAACAAATCGTTGGCTGTCGTAAGTTTATTCATTTTACTTTTGTCAAGGAGTGCCTTCAGGGAAGACTCCGTTCTTATAGTTTATAAGTAAAAGAGTCTTTCGCAAATTCGCACCACTGCAAGTGAAGATGAGAGGTCATTTGACGTCGCATATTGACACTATTCTACACTTTAGAATGGTGGCTGTGTCTGATAACACATTAATGACAACATCAAATGAGAACATGGCATCACCCTTAACTTCCCTTTAAAAAGTGTCCTATTCTTAAGTAGTCTGGTGACTGAAAAGTTTTGTGAAAGATGGCTTTCTTTATTACGTTAATATCGACTATGGCATAGACAAGCTATACGATTGTGAATACTTATTAAACTATATCCTATGGAAAGGAAATAATGATCGGTTTGGTGTAAATTGTACTTATAAATTACTTTCTAATTATGTAACACAAATGTTATGCTATTTTTGTTGTGTGTTTTATCTAATCGTGTAGTATCAATTTCAGTGACAGCGTTTGAAGAATGAAGTCAACCATAATAAAAAAATCTGGTTAATTTAGTCAGATTCATTCAAGAAAGCATGTCCGAGGACATATTTCAAAAAGAAAAAAGTCAGGAATTGATGCAAAAAACAATACATCAACGTGTTGTACGAACATTTGTTCTGTTTTCCACAAATTTAGGTTAGTATCTATAAAAAGATGGAAATGTTCTGTCTAGCGCTTGGCCTCATCCACCCCTATGGCTCTCACAGCTCCATGCATCCCCCAACTCTCTATTCTGATGAACCCCATTACTTCGAGGAGGTGGGGAGGGGAAGGACGCGGTCGTTTCCTTTAGTTTGAATCACCGGAACCTCAATCACAACTTTCTTAGAGAAAAAACTTGAAGCCATTTTTTCTATAATCAAGAATATACAAGATCAAATTTACTTGTACATTTGTGCATTTTTATTTGTTACAATCCATAGAAGATAAGACCACACAAATTTCACATTAGTTTCTTATAATTTGTGAACAGCACTGCATTGTAAAATCTTCAGTATTTATCATATAAAATATTTTAACTTATGCATATTATTTTAAACACACTTATGCACACGTTCAACATTCCTCTAATGACTTTTAGGTCGTCTATCGTGATTCGTATGTTTTTTTGTATTTGTATAAAAATGAGAAAAGATTTATTCTAGTAGTTTGAACATAAAAATAAAACACTCTGTTTTATTTTTATGTTCAAACTACTAGAATAAATCTTTTCTCATTTTTATACAAATACAAAAAAACATACGAATCACGATAGACGACCTAAAAGTCATTAGAGGAATGTTAGAGGAATGCAAAGGTCTATTTTTGTATGAAATAAACAAAGAATCATGGTTTTATTCGTATTAGCACACCCTAAAACAATGAGCATTGTTTAAGCAATACAAAATACTTATCACAAATTCTGGAGCAAATTTATTCATGTAAAAATTTTCTCTTCACTATGAACATGTTGCAATGTGATTTGCAAAAAGTGCTTTCAGATAGCGAGAAAATACTAAATGTGATTGACTGTATCGAAACTGTTGGGAAGGTTGAAAAATATTCGTACCAGGATTACGGCCTCCTCAGAGATTCTAAAGGGCAGCAGAGGTAGAAGAAGCTTTGGACAAAGAACAAAACTGCCTTTCGGTATTACGAAAGCCGACTCCATAGAAATTGTTCGCTCAGACGAAGAGGACCAGAACGAAGTTTCCGATTTAAACGCATCCATAGATCAGACGGAAAAAATGCATATCACATGACCTAAAGCAAGAGGCGCTGATGACATCAGATGAGTGCGGTACATCTGCTCATCCTTCGCATAACACCCGAAGTGTAACTGGCATCGCCCCAGTGCTGCCGTCTGTGAAAGAAGAAAACAAGGCTGGGATTAGGCAAGTAATTCAAGCAGATGTCTCTAAATTTGATTGCCTTGATGTCCCCGAGGTAACCACTGCGAGAAGTTTTATTGCCAAGAAATCAAGTTGCAAAGAGGAGGAAAAGGACCTCAAAGTGAAAAATTAAGATCTGTTGTTAGAAACAACATTACCAGAATGTACAGTCCAAAATCAGCAAGACGAAGAAAGCCGACCCCAGTCTGAAGCTGGTGACATCACGTCGACTCAGCAGTCGGTTGAAAACACAAATAACTGTGGTACAATCGAGATGGAGCAAAGCGAGACGCAATCTGCAAGCGGAAGCGAAGGTGTGCTGACAAGACAAGCATGCAAACTGGAGATGAGAATCAGTAACACGATTCAGTCAATGCAGCGGCAGAAACGACGACTCGTGTGGTGCGCTGGAACCGGTGACGTCGGAGGACAAGTTCCGGTCGTAGGACGTCACATAACGTGTTTGAGGATGGGTCAAGCGAGGTCAAGGTCCTTTAGTTGAGAGGGCTGTGCGGGCATCCAAGGAGCAGAACGGCCAACAAAATGATATCGCACAAGACCCGACAAATACGAGGGTGAGTGTAGAGAAGTACACCAGAAATGCAACAGAAAATGTCCGTCTGAAGTTTTGGTCAAAATAACCAGAGGCAAAGAGACACAGTTGGAGGTCTTTGCAAGAGGGAGAGTCTCGTTGTGACAGCGTGAAGGATTCGTCTCCTGTATCTGGTGCTTCATTTCCGGAGCCAGACAGGAAGAAAGGGTGGTTAAGCGGTGAGACTAAAACCATCAAAAGTGTCTCCAAAGGTAACTGTTGATGCTGCGTCAAGCAAAACTAGGACATCTCTGAATTACAGTGTCTGCAGACATAAGCTTGGCGGAGCGGGTATGATGCGTAAAGTGAGTGACGCGGAGAAGCGGGTCAGCCGTAAAAAAATCTGCGGGAGAACTGAAGCGGATCCAACGAAAGAGAGGTGCGGAAAGCGAATCGAAGGCCAACTCAGCGATGCCTAGTTGTTTGAGCAAGAAATGCGGTATTAGTATTATCCCAGGTCTGCGCCCAACGACTCAGATGGATACGAACCAAGTGACATCTCATGATAGTGAAGTGTTGAAGGAATCAAAGACAGACAGCAGTATGAAGGCCAAGGGCCTGAATTGTCAATCACTTTCAGAGGTCAGAGTCAGTGACAAGGAACCTAGAAGTCATGGCAGCACGCTCGCGGTACAGAAAGCACATTTCGATATCAAGCGTAATTCGACGACGTTCAATACGCTGCTGATGGTACCAGCACGAAGAGTATTTTGGGTAATAAAACGAATTGTGACACGCGACATGCAGCAATTATTCCGGTGAAAAAGAAAATTGGTGTTTCGAGGCAGACGTTACGTCGCACACAGAATAATGTCACAAAAGAGGTCACAAAATATATCACAAAGGAGGTCACAACGGAGGACAGTCGGCATCGATCTGCAGCTTTGCTAGCTGAAGTTAGGACGAATCCAGATTTTCAGCCAAACACAGCGAAGATAGATCCTATTCTGTTTAACGGTAAGCTTAGTCGAAAGTCGAAATCCGGAAGTGGCGTTATAGCTGTGGGAAGCAAGCCGACTTTATGGGAAAGAATTGTGCATGCCGTGATAATAAGGAGAAATGTGCAACGAAACGTGTGGCACAACTAGAAGCCAGGAGAAAGAAACCGGTGACAGTTCAAAATCTAAGCCAAGGCTACCTCATATCAGTTCAAAGGGATACAACGAAAACGAGGCTGCTGTGAGAGAAAGTAAAGACAGATTGTCAGAGAATTACGAGACGAAAAAATGTGAAAACCCGCCAAGTGTGCAAAAGAGCAACGCGTCAAAATTCAAAACCAGGTAAAAACAGAGTGACATTTAGCGAGAAGACCGAGGAGATTCCTCTCGTTGCTGTACACTAGAATTAGTGAAAGTAAATTAAACGGGCTCGATCAAAGGTTGTATTGACAAAGTGTGCCACCTGACCATCCGAACGCAGGAATCACCATAGCGAGTGATGCTAGAATCCATGCGACTACAAGAAAGGACACGCCAAGTGATGGTAGAATCTATGCGTGTGCACGAAACAACACGCCGAGTGATGGTAGAATTCATGTGGTTGCAAGAAACGCCACACCGACAGATAATAGACTCTATGCGAGTTCAAGAAACTCCTTTTTTGTTTTTGGCACCGTGAACTTTTATATAGAGATTAAAGGAAGAACGAAGGAGGGCGTCTAAATTTTACTGGAAGATTCAATAAATAAGTAACTGACAGAGATTACCACTTAACGTGTGAACTGTGCAACTTGTGGGAAGGATGCAACACCTTTTTCCCGGTTTTCTGAGTGAAATTTGAAAGCGACATTTAATCCGCTGACTCCAGTGACGATGAGTCAAAATGCGATGCCAACGACGAGATTTACTTCACAGAGAACTTCGTCTGTCCGCCACAACAGCCACAGCAAGACAAGAGTTCGGCAAAGCCAACAGGTGCGGGCTTCAGTGAAAATGATACCAGTCCGTTGCTAAGCGACAGCGCTGCAGACAATGCCGAAAGTACCAGCGGCATGGTGGAGACTGGTAACACGTTGCCAGGCGACGGAACTGTCAACAGTACCAGCGCGGCTTTGTGGAGACCAGTAACACGTTGCCAGGCGACGGGACTGTAAAAAGTTTGGTGGACAATGATAGCTTGTTGCCAGGTAACGACGCGGAAGACAGTACGGGCGGCACGGTGGATTGTCAAAGGAATTACTCGCCGTGCTGTGATTAATCATTTTAACCGCAGCACATATAAAAACACTGCATATTAACCAAGATCAGAGAGCTGAAGCAGTCGCTGTTTCTGTTTTTGTTTTGTGGATATTTATTTTTTCTTCGGTGTTTATAAACAGCGACTTTTTGATATGTAAAGGCTGGATTGCGTTTTTGCGTTATGTAAGCTTGATATATCGCCACCCGCCGCACCCATCACCAGTTGTCACGTGTATCACCAACTGCTGTATTATCACCGGCTGCTGTATGTGTAACTGGTTGTTGTATTTATCACTAATTGTTTAGCTCATAAGTTCAACAGGTATTTCGATTACAGTAGGTTTCAGTTTCAGTGTATAGCCACTAGTCCTTGGGGGTTGGGACAACTCGGCCCTTTGCCAACTTGGCCCTTTCGCCAGCTTAGCCCTTTTTGGACAACTCGGCCCCTAATCCCTTGGACGACGTGGTCCTAACTGCCAATTCGGACAATAATTCTTAATATTTCTCAAATAAAGCCAATCGTCTGTTCAATTTATATTTGATTACATTTGATTTTGTGTTCAAACGCGTACCCACTTTGTTAAATGAAAATTAATTGCATCATCGGGATTGGTTATATCTAAATCATTACAGAAACACGAAAGGCTTTTAAAAATTTCCATTAAAATGCAATGCATATTATTATCACACGAATAATTAATTGCAATGTTGATATTGGTAATTTCTGAATTATTATAGGGACATAAGGTCTTTTAAAATTTCTTTTGCTGTGCAATGCACATTTTCACAAAAGGAATACTTAATTGCAATTACAGGAACTGACATAAAAGGCTTTTACAATTTCTTTTACTGTGCAATGCACATTCACATAAAAGGAATACTTAAGTGCAATTCGAGAACTGCATGATTCGATCTCAAAGAGAATGTTGTACTACAGTTCCAGATATATGGAAATGGTTAATTGGAATATAAACAAAGAAGCTTCGCCCTTACCTTAATTGCCATTGCTAATTGCATGAGTGATTTCATTCGTCCAATGTTCCTCAAAATAGGTGTAATCACTGCACATTACACCCGGAATTACTAAAGTTATTCCTTTTTTACTTGCCTCATACTTTTAGCTAGCTTTGGAAAGTCGTTGGACGCATATACGCCCCCACATCGTAGAACAATTCTTAACCACTAGTGGCAGTAAAGTGTAAAATAATTACCATCAGTGTATTTAAAATAAAAAATGTAACAGGTAAACGAGTACAAAAGAAACGACATTTCAAGAGTATAAAATGTGCGGAAAATCCATTGCGCCTTATGACTAGGACCCTTGAATGGAGCAGTGTACAGAGCGAATTGGTATTGGTTGTCGGAAATAAAGTAAAATGCTGTCATATTATGATTTTCTCCTGCCGTCATTATATATATCATGCTGAAGAAACAGCTAACTCATTGTTTAATTTAAAAAAATATAAGCAGGGGATGACTTGGAAATTAGGGGTCGAGTCGTCTTTCGGGTAGGCCTGAGTTGGTAAGGATCGAGTTGGCAAAGGGCCGAGTTGTCCCAAGACCGTCCTTGGGCATGTACTTGTTTGTTGATACCTACGATTGTTGAAGTATTTGGTCAAGTATTTTACAAGTATAGTAGAAAGTACCGTTGCCGTCCCGTTTGCTATTTGAGTCTAGTCTTGTTTTTCTCTTTATGCAGAAACATGGTGAGAAATATCTTCCAAGTGTCGTGGTTAATTCAGCAATGTGGTTATATCTGAGAATTGTCCAAGAGTCGTGATCTATTCAGCAATGTCGTTGGACTATATCTTAGGATTTTACTCGGAAGCTGTTTTAATAGAAATTCGGTCACAAAGATAGAAGCCCCGCCCTTGAGCTGGTTGTATCGTATTGTATTTAGGCGTGTGGAAGTTGACCTTTCGGTGTGCCAAAACAAAATCGTCACTTTTAAATGCTGCTGGTGGGAAGTGTCTTACGCTAAGAGTTTTTTTGGTCAGAAATCGTGCTTAGGGATGGTTGTATTCATTTGTACTTACGGGAATCCCTCTGTGGTTCCTCTGTTTAATGTTTTGTTTTTAACCACAACCCTGTCAGTATTTGATGTTCATGTATTTCCCTGACATGAGATATTGATATTACTAAGCTGTTAGCACTCACCCACCCCACCTTACCCTTTTAAATGTTATCAAGTACGCACCCAGGTTTGCCTTTGGGTTCCATTTATCTGCTGTGCGAGTTGAATGGTCACTGCTGTAGCAGTTACGTATCTTAAATGAACTGCCTTTTAGTATGTAGATAATGTTATTCTTACAGTGCAAATTGTATAATATTATTGATTTGTTGAACGAATACCTATACTATTTTGATAAAAATATGGCGTCTTTCTGTCCCACGAGGCGTTTATGCTAAGTTCACAACTAAAACAGTTTTTGTGTTTCAAATTCAATTTCAATGTAAAATCGAGACTATTAAAAATTGATGAGATACATATAAAGCATTGAATCGATGAGAATTTCGCGTTTATTGATTATCGATCTGCACCTTGCACAAGGCGAACCCTAAAGCTGGACAAATTTTGCTGACGTATTTTGCTGACATATTTTCTTGATGTATTTTACACTTTACCTCTTGTTTTCTTGTAGCTCACTCCTAGGAAACATTTCTTTGTAAATTGAACATACAACTGTATATATGTTATGTTGGTCTCGTCGGTAATGCTTGGAATGTTTTGCATCAGCCACGTTTTCACTTACAATTTGATTTTACAAATGCTGAAGCCGAAAGAGAATGCGAAAGCAAAAAAATAACAAAAAAAAACAAACAAAAAAAAAAACACACAAAAAAAAAGCCAAAGAAAGAAACAAAAAATCGCCACAAAATGTGCAGGGCTTTCCGGCATGCCTTATATTGAATTTTGACCAGCGAAGGTCCTCATTTTGATTTCAAACCTCCTAAAAACAAAAAACAAAAAAAAAAAAAAAAAAAAAAAAAAAAAAAAAACAAACAAAAAAACAACAGCTTGGTTCTTGTTTCGAGCAATTTTATCGCAGAAATATTCACGTTCTTAAATGCAACATTTTACTGTATGTGCAAACATAATCGCAAACAACACATAAAATGCAGACCAGAATCTTGTACTTACAGTTAAAAGCAAATAACGCAACATACACTAACATTTCTGACATGAAAAAAAGAAGTAATTATTTAGTGTTAAATAAGCTTCGCCTTTTGCATAAAATAACAAGAAAAAAACTGCTGGCAAATATGGACAATAATTTCTATTCTATTCATTTTATTATCAATCAAAAAGACGCTAATTGCAATCAAGTTTCATCAAAGAGCAATGGGTGTCTTGTCTTTTTTTTCAACGCCGTTTATGCGAACTTCTCGGTACTTCTCCCTCACTCCTTCAAACTTGAATACTGTCGAGCGTCTTTGCACTTATTGGTAAAATCAGTATCGAGATAACATCATCAGTATTACGATAAGGTTGTCGCAAGTATCTATTTACTGATTGGTGGACATTTCCTATTTTGTACAAAAGAAATAGTGAAGAAAAAAACACACTTTTTACGGCATAAACCAACATCACTCTCGAGTTGCTCAGAAGCTTATGTACATGCGAGTGTATATGTGGCATGGCTCTACTCCTACCCAGCTGTGCTGACGTTATTGGGACACTATCTACTTTGGCTATGCCGAGTTGGTACCATTGTAGCACCTTCATAATGAATACAAAAGTATTTTATCAGTACACAAGTATTTCGCCAAGTAATAATTGGTAGGGTTCAACTCGGTGACAGAACGCGGGGCCCCTTAAATAAAGTGTGCATGCACAGGAAGCATGGGAGGAGAAATTAGTGGGAAGGGGTTTGTGGGCTATTCACGATAATATTATGGCATTCACGTGGGGTCATTAAACTTTGCAGCCCGTGGGAGATTGTAATGTTAACACATGCAGCTGAAGGCTGTTCCCCTTGCAATAATTTTGCACGCGTGCTCTGTTTTATGCATTTTGAAACGATTGTAAAATGGTGGTTCAGATTATTCCTGTATTTGCGCTTGAGCTATTAATCGAAAATCGATTATCAGAACTTCCCAGGCCTTGTGAATAAACCCCTGGGCATGATATCATTGTGATATAGTTGGCCATAACTGAAGACTAGTGTGGGTAGTAAATTAGCACGTATTCCATGCCGTCTGGTGACCCTTCCTCCCTTGCCTCGTAAAAAGTAATTAAGCGGGAACTAATGTCGATAAGTAAAACTGCTATTAAGGGTATATCTATCTATTCGAAAGCAATCGATTCAGCCATCATAACTTCTTGATCCGGCATTTAGCTGCCACACATATTCCGATATCCGTCATCTGGCTGTCTCGTATACTCCCATAAGAAAAGAGCTATGGCTTCTCGTAAAAGCCATAAATCCCGAACGAGGAAAAATGACGCAAAACCTCCAGATGCCTCCCATCTAGGCACGATTCCCCCTCTCCCTATATAAGCGGTCACCTGGCGTGCGCCATTAGAGTGTGGTTAAGAGGAGTAATAAGAACACCAAAAACGTAGCTCAAAAAGCCGTTCTCGTTCACAAGTTTGGACTTAGCTTTTACTTGTCAAATAACGGGGCAGTAAACTTACTGCCAGCCTGGAGTCAAGCGAAGTACAATAAAAACCACTATACGATTGTTGAACCATGATGTGAAGAGTCATTACAAATAAATGTTAGCAGTAGTAAAACGCTGAAGTGACTTGTCATTACCCTGGAACCACCTCTCGAGAGCTACGTCCGACGCCCGTAGCGACGACGCCGCTACACAATAATTCAAACTCTGCTACATAATTTGGTGCCGTGACCAGGATTATAACAACAACACCAACAACAACATCAAGAACAATAATAATAAACGTGGACGAGAACGCATTGATGGTTTGGACTTCCGTTGCTGCTGCTGTCATGAGCCAAACCTGTTGCCAGCCGCAGCATTGACGTGATAACTACGCCTACTAGCTGCCGTGCCGACCGTACCGACCGTACCACCTTCTGTACCGATGAATCGCCGCCAGCCTGCCTAGCCAATTAGGAGCAATCATTTGGGATAAACAGTAAATTATGTATGTATTAAAATATATTCAAAGAAGACTTAGTGGTAAGTGAATGTGACTGGAATCCAGGTATTTATTGTTACTTGTTTGTATCTAATGAATGAAATTGTTGGGGTAGTATTCATCGATTGTTGTAATTCAGTTAATGAACGAGAATTGTTGAAGTAATTGAATTAATTAAGATAATGAGTATATGTCTGTGCATAGCTATCGATGCCGTCTGTAGAAAGGCTCCGTACTGGTTACCACTTTGAAAGCTGGTGTAAAGTATACAGAATAGGGAATCGCTTCTATTACGACTCATTGGTTTGTGGGAAAGGTCATTCGGGGATAGGGGAAGAGCATTACAGAGAATTCCACTGTTCAAAACAAGGTCGCGTCCCTGATTGGGTTAGATTGATAGCCGGGTGTCAGTGGGATAGTCCGTTGGATTTCGACTAAGCTTAGTAGTAGTGATAAGTTAAACAAAAAAAACTGAAAAAATAAATAAATGGACCCTGCCGATCCATCAGTTCGACAATACAAACCCCGTTGCGGTTGTAAGGTCGAGTTTAAAGCAGTAATTTTAACTTTATTTCCCGACCACCCATCTGCCTCCAGGACCACCACCTAAATTCTAACCTCCTTTAATTGTGACAACTGCAGTCAGCATTTGTTCCCGTGTATTTGGATGGTGTGAAGTTACTTGAAGTTAGCAGCGCACCGTTCCCCCTGGGCATTTGACCTCGACCAAGATTAATGTCTGACGTGGTTGGTAAAATTGCACTGCCTTGTGGGTGTGAAGTAACCGAAAAGTGGTTGTCGGATGCTCTGGAATCTCAGCCCCAGTATTTGGAAATTTTAGCTGAAAAGATTAGGAAAAGTAAAAAGAAATCGGAGACGGAAAGGTGCCGGATACATTAACCAACAGCGCGTATGCATACCGGCGCCGCCCCCCCCCCAAAAAAAAAAGCAGTTAAAAGGTCCGATAGCGATTAGATTGCGCATCTAAGCGGGTATACTTTCTAACTATAAATAGGCCTAAAATATCCAGTGCATAAAAGGAGTTACGTGCTTAGGTTCTAACCAAAAAAAAAAAAAAAAGAAAAAAAAATGGCCGAAGCGGGTCAACAACAGCCCCCTCAACAGGCTGTCCCCATTCAAGCTCTACAACACTCCTTCCGACAACTTCAAATGGAGCTGCGAGCGGGACGATTAGGCAAACGCCTATGCGATTTTAACGGGGACGGCGGACGCCGTTTCCGCGAGTGGCCTAACGATATCGAACGCGTTGCTCAGGCGGTAAATGCTGATGACGGTACGATAAAGGCCCTCTGTTTTGAATCCCTTAAGGGCCCTGCGGCTGATCACCTCTCTCGCACCCTTCGAAATAACCCCCATATTAACTGGCAACAGCTCCGGCAAACGCTGGTGGCACAGTACAGCGATATTAGTGACGCCCATATGGCTCTTCAAAAACTACGGCGCATGAAGCAGAAAAAGGGCGAAGCGATCCAGTCGCGGAACGCATTAGGAGCCTTTCCGAGGAGGCTTACCCTAATATAGACCGGAACCAGAACCTGGTTCAGAATTCCTTGATCGAGGCTCTTATTGATGGTGTCTGTGATGACTCTATTGCCCGAAGATTGATCCGCAATCGACCCCAGCAGTTTGACGCAGCCGTACAAATGGCGACGCGCGAGCAATAAGCGGGGAAGCACTTCTCCCTGCGTCGTGGCACTGAGGAGCCTATTGATGTGGACGCCTTCAGGTGGTCAAAACCGGGCTCAAGCTCAGATGCCCCAACAGTTCAACGAAAAGCTTGACAGGCTTTGTACCTGTCTCGAAGGGGTTGTTATGTCCCCACCTGTAAAGGAGCCGCCCAGTGTGGTCGATAAATTAGATTTGTTGATTGCCAAAATCTACCAGCGAAACACTAGCCAAGCCTCAATACGGAAGTCTGACCGAACCAAGCCCCAACCAGATCAGCTCAATAGATGGACACCCGATGGGAAGCCCATCTGCAACCACTGTAAGTTGGTTGGGCACATTTTAGGGACTGCAGGAAACGAAAACGGGAGCAGCCCCCGAAGTTTTCCAAGCCGGGAAACTAAGAGCACCTAGCTCCGCAACTCAGAACTCGGCGCTGGGTGCATATGCTAGTTCTGCTAGTGAATCACGGTGGGCAAAGATGTGCCCCCTGCGGTTCGGGAAAACTGAAATTCTTGCCCTTTTGGACACAGGAGCTTACGTCTCGTTAATCTCGGCGAAGGTCTTTAGAAGCCTGCCAAAACAGAGTTAGTCCACGATAGACCGAGATCCGGGAGTCAGTCTTACTAGTGTCACGGGACAGGAATTGTCAGTTTTAGGGAAGTCAATTCTTAATTTCACTGTTGGTAAGAAGCACGTGTCCCACACTTTTGCCGTGGTGTTCCACATGCGGAAACCGGTGATTTTGGGAAGCGAACTTCCTCACGGAACACGACGTGAGATGGGACTTCCAGGAAAGAACCATCAGCGTCGGAACTTCAGTTGTCATGTTGAAAGACAACGTGACGGAGCCGATTCAGTGTCCCTAGTGCACACCAGAGAGAATGTATTCCTCCTCTCGCGGTCTTTTGTGATAGTTCCATGCCGCATGCCGTCCGATGACAGAGGCCAGTATATGTTGACCCCACTCGACAATAGTTCCCCCTTTGTCGATCAGCCCAATATTTTGGTAGATAGCATGAAAGGTAATAAAATTGCCATGCTAATTAAGAACGACACTACACGTACCTTTCGGGTATGGTGTGGTCAGGTCATTGCCATAGCAGAACGCGTACAGTGTGACAGTAACGAAATAAATCCAGTCGCAGTCGAACAACAAGATAGGGATCAAATACCTGCAACTGAATCCTCCTTGAATTTCGAATTTTAGATCACATCCCTACTGCCGAGCGCAGTCGTTTTCGCGACTTCCTACTTAAAAATGGAGATCTTTTTGCCGAAAAGGACATTGATCTGGGAAAAACCAATTTGGTCCAAATGCACATTGACACGAAAGAACACGCCACAATAAAACAAAGACCTTATCGAACCCCCTTTTCACAGCGCCCTCATATTGAAAAGCAATTGGATGAAATGTTAGAGGCCAACATAATCCGGCCAAGCACTAGCCCTTGGGCAAGTCCCATAGTTATAGTACCAAAAGGGATGGAAGTAAGCGCATGTGCATTGACTATCGCAACTCAACAATATCGCCCACAAAAATTCTTACCCCTTACCGGATATATCAGACATCCTTTCCTCTCCCAACAACGCTAAAATATTTACGTGTTTAGACTTGAAGAGCGGCTACTGGCAAATAAAAATGGCCGAGAAGAATCGTGAGAAAACAGCCTTTGTATGCCATCGTTGGTTGTTCGATTTCATTGTTTGGCCATTCGGACTTTGTGCAGCTCCCCAGGTATTCCAGGACTTGATGAATCAGGTACTTGGGGATGCTCTGAATCGGTTCGCTTTCGCATATTTGGATGAAATCATCGTATATTCGTCTAGCATCGAGGAGCATATACAGCATGTTCATATCATTTTTTGAAAGTTAAGGAAGGCGAATTTACGTTTGAAGCCTTCAAAGTGCAACTTCGTAGTCAAGAAAGTAAGCTTTTTGGGCCATGTGATCTCGGAGTCTGGTTTGGAACCGGACCCGGAGAAGGTCGAAGTTCGCAACTTACGAAATTATTCGTAACTGGAGTTCGTTTCTTTGTGGGAATGGCGTCGTACTATCGTCGCTTTATTGAAAGATTCAGTGACCTAATACGACCCCTAACCCAGCTCACGCGCAAACATGCACGGTTCCATTGGACCCAGGAATGCGAAGCGTCGTTCGAAGCCCTCAAAGAGGCCCTGTGTCGAGCACCAGTGTTTTCCCATCCAAAATTGGACCAACGTTATAGGCTGTTTAAGGATGCCAGCCTGTACGCTGTTGGTGCAGTACTGAGTCAGGAGTTTCCTGAAGGTGAAAGGGTTGTCCAATACGTCTCAAAACAACTCTCACAGGACCAACAGAAATGGGCTACCATCGAACGCGAAGCTTATGCTATCGTGTATGCCGTAAATAAATAACGCCATTATCGGTTTGGGACCAAATTTACCGTCTTCGCAGATCACAAGCCATTGCGATCATTGTTCACCTCTGAGATACGGAATGCCCGCATCCAAAGGTGGGCAATTATGCTGAGCGAATATGGCTGTGACATCCAGTACAAGACCGGAAAAACTGTCCCGGCCGATATGTTATCTCGTATCACTAAACAACAATCTGGGTACTAGACACCTCCGATGATCATAGCTTATCAACAAAAGTTCCCTTCTCTGCATCTAATGATTCTGAGACCGAAACATCGGACGTGGAAGAGAAAGTACCCGATCTAAATAGCAGAGACGATCTAAGAGAGGCACAAAGGAACGACAACGACCTAAAATTGATATTTGAAGCTTTGCAGGGTGAACCGCCACCAAATGACTACGTGGAAATTAACGGCCTGCTATACCACATAGCAGCGCCGACTAGAAGGGATGGTAACCGACGTACGCAGTTGGTGATCCCTTCTGGATTGACAAGGTGTGTAATCGAGCAATTTCATGACTCCGAATATGGAGGAGGTCATGTAAGCGCTACGAAAACTTATGAGAAAATTCGGATGCGGTACTGTTGGCCCAACATATACCGTGACGTAGTCCAGTACGCCACAGAGTGTGATATATGTCGAGCAAGGCGTCTGAAACGAGATCATGCGCCCATGCAGGACATGCCCGTACCGGACTACCCCTTCGAGATGATAGCCATTGACACTTGTGGACCCGACCCAGTAACAGGTACTCTGGAAACAGGTACATAGTCACAATCATTGATCATCTAACATCTTGGCCTGAGGCTTTTGCAGTTCCCGCAAAAACTGCTGAAACGATGGCTTCCATCCTTCTCACTCATATCATCCCTCGACACTCATGCCCGCGAATTCTACTCTCCGACGGGGGTACCGAATTCGTAAATGGTGTCATAGAGGTGCTTACTGAGAAAGTGAAGATTTGCCATGTCAAGACGTCACCCTACAGGCCCAAAACGAATGGAATGATCGAGCGATTCCATCGCTATATGAACGATGTGCTAGCCAAGTATGTGCACAACGATCCTACACGTTGGGATACTTACTTGTCTGCAATGCTGATAGCGTACCGAATGTCGGTCCACGAGTCCACAGGATTTACTCCTTTCCTGATGCTCCATGGACGCGACCCGGTGCTGCCAATGGACACACTGCTCCAGCCAAAATTACGATATTTAGGGGATGACCATGTCCAAAATACCCTTCAGCGCCTACATCACGTCCATCTGGACGCGAAAGACAACCTGAAGGCAGCTCGTAAAAGGAACAAGGAACGCTTGAATAAGATGGCGGTCTAAAAGCAATTCGAGGCCGGGGACGCCGTGTTCTACTACGACAAGTCCTCCGTCCCTGGCGAATCGACAAAATTAAAGATTAAATGGCAACCGTTTTATCGTATCCTTGAGCGGAAAACTCCTGTTAACTATGTCATCAAACATCAGCAAACCGGCAAGGTTAAAGTTGTCCACGTTGACTACCTGAAGCCAGCAAACCCCGAACAAGTTTGGGACAGTAGCTGGTCGGAATATGGTACTTTTGAGTCCAACAAGGCTTCTTCACGGGACGAGAAGGAAGATATCAAAGCCCCACTGAATGCTGGCACACCTCCGCAGGATACTTGGGAGCGACTGGCGACCAAACGTTCCGCGCCAGCTCAGAGCGACCTGGGCGAAACGGGCGCCAAACGACGACCGGGTAACTCAAGCGATGATGAGGCCCTACATCCGCTGCGTCTAAAAAGACGACCGGGATCCCCCTTGATTTGGGATGTAGTAGACAATGGAGTCAAGCGTCAGAAACTTGACTGCACCTTTGTACAGACAGGCCAACCTTATCCAATGTCAGTTTACCAATTTAAAGTTTACTTTAAATTGGTAAACTGACATTTACCAATAAGTGACGCAATTACAATCCTCCGTCCAAGGACATCTGTCACCCTCTCTGATAACTCCGTCTGAATTAGCTGCTGTCTTGAGAAGAATCCGGCAAAAGATTACCGCAGAACATAAGGTTACCTTATCCTCTGGATAAGGAGGGTCTAATAAAATATTATAAATTCCTCTCTCCAACTGTTTTACCAGCACGTAATAGCTTTCATGTCATGATGGCAATTCCCCTTATGGATAAGCAAGATGAGTACGAAATCTACCGAGCAGTGCAGGTCCCCGTACCAAATTCAGAACACCGGCTTGGTGCTAAGTATGTCTTAGATAGCGAGTATCTAGCCATTTCCCGTGATAAAATTTATTTTGCATACCTGAAAGCGGAAGAATTACCACATTGTGCAAAAACCCCAATTTGTAGGTTTAATTCCCCACTCTTTAAAGTTATCAACTATCCGGTATGTATTACATCGCTTTTCCTACGCGATGAAAAACGAATCTCAGCCATATGTAAGAAAACCTTTGTCCCAATGACTAAAGCACCTTTCGTACAGCACCTTTTTGGCAGAAACTGCTTAATCTCAACCTTAGATTCTTTCGAGGTCGATATTAAGTGCGAAAATGCTGAAAAATCAATCAATAAGGTACTCATATCAAATGTCCACCTGATTGCTCTAGAGGATAACTGCCGATTGACATCTCCTGTCTTTGATATGCCCTTACAAGTCTCTGGCTCAATCACTGCTGAGCAGCAAGTGAAATTTGGAGCCCAAATTGAGATAGCAAAATTAGTCCCAAATATTTGGAACTCCTCCAGTACTTTCCGTCTACCTTGGGATTCTATTGACTCCGATATGACTGCGCTGCGTAATGAGCTCTCAACCGCTGAAGCCATTCCTATGGAACACCTTCATGAAATTCTTGAGCAATCCACTTACCACGGTTAAGAGTTCCAGGAACTCCGTTCCATGTATTCTTTCCCTGTTTGGAAGGAACGTCTGATTTTTGGTGGTATCCTGGCGGCCCTGCTCCTGCCTGCCCTTTTGGTCGTAATATTGCGAAGACGTTGTCCATCATGGCGTCGACAACGGAGTCTGAAATTGATATGTGATGAACACCCAACCTCCTTTACCAAGGTCAAATTCCATAACGTCCCAAAAGATATTGAGCAGGATTCGGTTAACATCGGCCCTAAAAGTCGTGGGCATCTTACAATTACTGGGGATAAGTGTAATCTGTGACACTCTGGAATTTAGTGCGTTCGAATTACGATGAAAATGAAACTCGAGTTTGTGAATAAGTTTTCAACATACATTAGTGTTGATACCTCTGAGGTGTTAGTCAACAATTATAATGTTATTTGATGTAATATTAGCTAGTGTTTAATATATGACTGCTATGTACATCCAAAAAGTAAATTATACGGTTTAAATGTTGTATTTGTCAAGTGTTGCATCTGGAACCGATCACTCCAGATTCAACACTCATTAAAGTTCTTCGTATTCTGAGTAAGTCATAATCTGAACACCATTGTAAGGTTAACTGAAAGATTTAATCTTTGGGGATATAAATCTTTAATGGAAGGGGACGAATGTAAAATGGTGGTTCAGATTATTCCTGTATTTACGCTTTAGCTATTAATCGAAAATCGATTATCAGAACTTCCCAGGTCTTGTGAGTAAACCCCTGGGCATGATATCATTGTGATGTAGTTGGTCACAACTGAAGACTAATGCGGGTAGTAAATTAGTACGTTTCCATGCCGTCTGGTGACCCTTCCTCCCTTGCCTCGTAAAAAGTAATTAAGCGGGAACTAATGTCAATAAGTAGAACTGCTATTGAGGGTATATCTATCTATGGGAAAGCAATCGATTCAGCCATCATAACTTCTTGATCCGGCATTTAGCTGCCACATATATTCCGATATCCGTCATCTGGCTGTCTCGTATACTCCCATAAGAAAAGAGCTATGGCTTCTCGTAAAAGCCATAAATCCCGAACGAGGAAAAATGACGCAAAACCTCCAGATGCCTCCCATCTAGGCACGATTCCCCCTCTCCCTATATAAGCGGTCACCTGGCGTGCGCCATTAGAGTGTGGTTAAGAGGAGTAATAAGAACACCAAAAACGTAGCTCAAAAAGCCGTTCTCGTTCACAAGTTTGGACTTAGCTTTTACTTGTCAAATAACGGGGCAGTAAACTTACTGCCAGCCTGGAGTCAAGCGAAGTACAATAAAAACCACTATACGATTGTTGAACCATGATGTGAAGAGTCATTACAAATAAATGTTAGCAGTAGTAAAACGCTGAAGTGACTTGTCATTACCCTGGAACCACCTCTCGAGAGCTACGTCCGACGCCCGTAGCGACGACGCCGCTACATAATAATTCAAACTCTGCTACACGATCCCTAAAGTCTGGGGGATTGGTGTTACCCCCTCAATCCCCACAATGGAATGGGAGTGAAATGTCCCCCAGCCCGAAGCAAGACACGGAGGAAGCAATAACCAGAATGGGGCGCCCTTACATCTGTAGTAGCACAAGTCTGACGATAATCTGACAATAATTCAACGATCCATTCAATAAATGCACATGCATTTGTATTTTTTTAATCTGAACCCTTATAGGATTTGTAACTCAAAACAAGTTGCAATATTTTCAAGAGACGTTTGCAAGTTTCAACAGAAATGTTCCTGCAAACTGATGATAAAATTGTCCTATGTAATAACCAAGAAAAAAATCATTGCTGAATAAAAAACATTCAACTGTCCTGCAGCCTGAATGAGCATTTTGACGCCGGGCATAAATGAGCTGATTTCGGAGAAGTTCTTTTGACTGACCATGTGGGCGTGGTAGGCGAGGGAGGTGCCGTAGTCCTACGCCTGTATGGCCTAAATGATGTGGTGAAGTCCCTCCGTGACACTCGGTGACAGCTGTCAATGGAACTCTAAGACTTCACAATTCAGGACGGCAAACACAACGCACTCGGTACAGACTATCAGGAGAAAAAAACGCACTCTTACACATTATTATAGGGAAAGTAATGTACTCTTACATAGTGTAATAATGCGAACAGCATCATACCGAGACAAACGCCTTCATTGGAAGAAAAATAATGCACTCTTAAACGGTATTGTGAAGATATGAAAATATTGCACTCTTGAATTTTTGGAGGAAAATAAGGTCCAGACCTTAACTGATTGATTAATTCACTATGTACGGTATTTTTACCACTGTCACCTATTGAACAGCCCCTAAAAGACAATATTGCTTGTTCATTAACAACAAGAATTGGATGAAAAAGCCCTTTTTTAATCGAGATTAGAATAAACTTCTCATCGCGTTGTCTCTCAGCTTGTCTTACAGCTATTCAAGTTTCCTCAGTACGTCTTCTAAATTTCTTTTTACATGCTGAAATAAAGAGAAACGCGGGGAAATAAGGCGGGATTATTGCACGAGATTTGAAGGCAAGCGAGAGGTATGGACAACGACGGTCAGAGAGAGGCAGGGAGGTAGGAATGGGAGGCAGGGAGACATAAGACGAGAGAGCGGGAGAGTGAGGTTGAAAGAGAGAGAGAGAGAGAGAGAGAGAGAGAGAGAGAAAGAGAGAGAGAGAGAGAGAGAGAGAAAGAGAGGGAGAGAGAGAAAGAGAGAGAGAGAGAAAGAAGAGAGAGAGAGAGAGAGAGAGAGAGAGAGAGAGAGAGAGAGAGAGAGAGAGAGAGAGAGAGAGAGAGAGAGAGAGAGAGAGAGAGGGGCAAAGACTGACAACAAAGGAGGGAGAAATGGGAGTTGGTGAAAGAGAATTTACCAAAAACATTATACATATCACACCATCAAAATAACCTCCCCCCCCCCATCCCCACCTCCACCAAAAAAAAGAAGAAAGAAAAGGAAATCAGACAAAGTTATCGGGTTGTTGGATTGGGCTAAGCACTGCTTGACTAGCTTCTCCAGGACGACCTGCAGGATCACGTGTTCGGCCGGGATCGGGCCCTTCTGCACGGATTTTGCAGGTTCCGCTTTTTTGTGCTGCAGCCTAAGTAACATGAAAACCAATGAAATACGCGCCGGTTTCACCCGAAACACTCGTCGATTTTACCCGAAGTACTCGCCGATTTTACCCGAAGTACGCGCCGAGCTCATCCAGACATTGTAAATCCTAAACTGCATGGGACATGAGGAGTAGGTTAAGTAGGTTTCTCACACCGCACAGAGTGAAAGGAACTTATGATTCTCGAAAGTTTTTTTTTTTTTTATGCTACAATAAGTCGGTGACACAAGTCAAATAGTTTGCTGTTACAATCAAGGTTTGATGTAGCAGCACTAAATAGTAGAGGAGCTTGGTGGGAGGGGGGTGGGCTGTTGAATGCCTTCATCTTCGTGTCCGCAAAGTGTGGGGTTCTTACAAACCTGTAAGTTGGTCCTACATTCATACACAGAACCGCCTCCCCAGTTTCCCGCGATTCCCCATTCACCCCCCTCCCTCTCCCGCACTCTGTCAACACCCTCTTGTAAGAAATACAAGACACGTCACTGCAATCAAGGGGATAATAATCAGGGGCAATGGTGATTTCCATCGTCACTGCATTAGATCCAATCGGGAGCGAACTCAGGAATGAGAATGATGGGATGGGGGTCGGCAAAACCATGGTTTACTATATAAGCACTAACCAGTGGTGTATTCAAGTGCAGGAGGGGGAGGGGAGGGGTGGGTGAGTAAAAAATGAGCTTTACTCCTGTGCCTGTAATGGTTAACTTTCAAGGATGAGGCGGGGGCGGTGGCGGTGGAAGGAGGAGCAGAGGAAGAGGGAAGCCGGGGGAGTCTAGGAATTTTCCCTCACCTGCGCCTGCTGGTGTTGTTTATGTTGCTGATACTCTTGTGGATTGTAGAAATTCGACTGGAACCCGGTCGGGCCGGAGGAAGCCGCGGAGGGCTTGTGCACCGCACCATAAATCGGCTGCGTGATGCGGCGCGACGGATGCGGGCGCGTGGGTGTCCTCCTTCTTCTTGCTCTCCTTCAGCGGAGGAGGGTCGTTCCAGCCCGGTGCCCGTGGCCGGTTCTCCATGTATCTGGTTCCCTGTGATAGGCTGGTGAATAGGGCGGAGCTCCTGTCAATCACAATAATAATAATAATAATAATAATAATAATAATAATAATAATAATAATAATAATAATAATAATAATAATAATAATAATAATAATAATAATAATAATGTCACAAGGTCGTATAGTAAATGTAACTCGGTAATATAGTAACTCAGGTCGGTTGTTTGGTAAAATAGCGGTTGTTTGGTAAATCGCACAGCGGTTTAATAACACACAAGGGTTGTTTAGTAAAAAAAATTAGTCATTTAGTCTTAACACGTGAAAACACACCAGGCGGTCATTTTGTAACTCTCACTTGTATAAACACGCCAGTAAGTCAGTTTTTAACTTCCAAGTCAAAACAGGCGTGTCTTAAAATGTATGCTAATATTTTTAATCCCTGTGAAAGCGAGCATTTCAATAAGTAAAAATTACCAAAAAAAAAAAATGGTACAATATGATTAACATTATTATTTTTTTTTTTTTTTTCATTTTCAACTAAATATGAATTATCCTTTTTCATACTTTTTTCCCCAAATTTATTCTTTTTTGTCCTTTTTTATCCTTTTTTTCTTAATTACTCCGTGGCAACACTGCTCTCCCCACATCCCCCCTCTGTCTCCCCACATCTACGCTCCCCACATTCCCTCCCCCCCCCCCCAACACACCCTCCCTCTCCCCACATACGCTTCCCACGTCAGCCAAGATTTTAATAAAAAAATGTGTTATTGCCAATATTTCCGCCAGCTTTCGGTTATTCGCGGAAAAAAGCCCGTGGGAACTAATATCCTATGCCTTTCGTGAAAGTAAGACCATACCTTAGCAACAGTTCTAAATAAATAAATAAATAATAACAGTAATAAGAGCAATAATAATATTTTCGATAATATTTGGCGAATCGATCAAATATAATATCCAGTTGCATATTTATGCTCCCCGCCTTCAATCATAATTTGTGACTATTCAATAAATTTGTAGGAGGATATGTTTCTCTTTTTTGGGGCTGGGGGGGGGGGCGTTGAGGTGGAATTGCATTTTAGTGACTGTATATACGTGCTGTCGTCTACTGCCCTAGTTCAAAAGTTTAAGAAAGTAAGACTATAGAAAGAAGTTTATTTTTATATGCCAGTCACGGAAAAGGTAATACCCAGATAAGCATGACTGAACGCTATCTTTAACTCAAATTTCAATATTATGAGACTTTCTCTGGCGTCATGTAGGATTTTAATGTTTTTTTTTCGCCTGCTACCTTTACTTCATGTCAGGCTATTTCTCGGCCGACAGACAGTCAAAAGTTTTACGATAAGAATTTGGATTTTTGTCAATATTCCGGCCAGCCAGGACGATTCCATTTAAATCGTAGCAGGAGATAGGTTTTCATGAAAATTGGTTTTTGACTAGTATTTCCGCCAATTTGAGTGAATCACGAAAAAAAGTACTAGGTACTAATGTCCTCTTCCCTTTTTTTTAAATTTTAAAACGATAACATTGTATCCCTAGCTATCCCTCGCGTTAGTTCAGATTTTACTAAGCAACTGCTTTCGCCAATTTTGCCGAATTCCAAAAAAAAAAAAAGAAAAAAAAAAAAAGAAACAGGGTGGCCACCGACCGTGGAAATCAGGGAATGCAGGGAAAAATGAGTCATTTTCCAGTCAGGGAAAACTGAGTGAATTTGGTAATTCTGGCAAATCTCAGGGAATTTATTTTTTGGAAAATTACAGGTTTTCCAGGGTATTTCCACGTAAAATTTTCCTTTACAAACTTTGATAGATTTAGTAAGAATTTGTTGAACGTTATATTTTTCTAAGCTTTTAAGAGGAACCCAAGACAGAAGGGCCCAGGACAAAAGGACCTTGGACATTTAAGGCTTTCATTTAAGGCCGTTTTGGGAAAGGCCTTTTCGGCAAAGGCCGTTTTGGGAAAGGCCCATATGTCCAAGGCCCTTTTGTCCAAGGCCCTTCTGTTTGGATACCGTTTAAGAGAAATAGTGGGATACGTAGTCGATGATTATTGTTTTTCAACCAAAACATGTAGCTGTTGGAATTCTGAAAACCTGCGCTGTCAAAATGCATTGCATGGAAAATGTCTGGAAAACTCAGGGAATTGCATTTCGGATTCCAGGTGGCCAGCCTGAAAAAAAACTTTATTAGTCAGGTATGTCACAGTGACCGCTTACTTTCAAGACAGTAAGACCATTTCTCAGTGTGAGTTAAGATTTTATTTTACTGAAGGGGGAGGGGCATTTCACAACCTGGAATGGGAGGTATCATTGGTATATGAAGGGGTAGGGGGCGTTTCACAGCCTGGACTGAGAGGTATCATTGGTCTATGATGGGAGGAGGGGGAGGGGGGCGTTTCACGGCCTGGACTGGGGGGTGTCATTGGTCTATGATGGGGGGGAGGGAGGCTTTTCACGGCCTGGACTGGGGGGTATCATTGGTCTATGATGGGGGGGAGGGGGGCGTTTCACAGCCTGGGCTGGGAGGTATTGGTCTATGATGGGGCCGTGAGCATGGATTTGAATCAGGAGAATTATTGAGCTTAAGTCATTGTGTGATCTGTGGAATAAGCATGTAAACTATTGATTCCTTGTGGTCTGATTGCTTGTACAGGTGAGATGGCATGGTATGGGACGGGGAGAGGGACGGCGGGGGGGGGGGGGGGGTTGCAGGAGGGACTGGAAGTTCTGTACTACTAATGGTTTGATTCACTGATACATGTCACCTGTAAAATGGTTAAAGTCGTGGTTGGGGCGGGGATTACAAAAAAGGGTTCCGTCGACTGATAGTATTTTTTTTTTCGTTTTTTTTTTCGAAGGAAAAAGGCGAGTGTAGAGAACGTGTGAACGCGAAAGACTTCTCCAACTTTAAGGTCTTTTACCATGAAAAGAGTTTTCAAACCGAAATGGAGCAGTCGGAACATCCTTGCGCGAAATTCCGTGGACGATGATGAGGGTAGTCAGAACCAGGCATTTAAAGATACGCGGATTCAGCACTCAGACCCTGCAGTGCAGCACCAGTATGATCTCCAGTGTGAGAGGAGGGAGAAATTGGTGCTGTCGGACAAGCCTCGTCAACTCCGCCGGTTCACGGAAGGCTTTCTTACAACTTACGGAAAGGGCAAAAACTGAACTATCTGAAATAGCCACAACTCTTTAATCACTGTCAGACTGTGATCTATTTAAAGGGATATGCATTTTTTAACCCATGTTTTTCTTATTATTTTTTTTTGGTCGAGTGGGTTTTTCGGACCCAGATGCCGTATTCAGAAAGGTTAACCTCACAGTTAATTGTACTGGAAGGGAAATTCAGTTGTATCACGCAGACAATTTTTAGATGGAAGATAATGTATTAATTTACTCTCGGACGCCCTGGTTGCTAACGGAGGAATTAACGAAATCAATTTACTGTACAAATATCTTTTTTTGAATACTGCCACAGGCGTTTATTTGGTTAAAAAATAATAACATTGATGTTTCGTGGCAGTCCCAGAAACTGTGCCTTGCGCTGGGCGGTAAACTGTCATGTATGTAAAATGGCGAAACCCAGCAAAGAAAAAGAAAGGAAGGACCGTGTAGAGAATGAACGCCCCGAGGGAAAGGGGGGCGTTCTGGGTCCGTGTGCACCATAATGTTATAGTTCACGACTGACGTCACAATTTTTGTAAACTAAAGGGTAAAAGCGTTGAAACTTTTGTCGTACGTACTTTATGGATGACCTCTGTTATTAAAACACATGGTTTCTCCTTACTTCTGTTTTATTGCATGGATCTGTTATGATCCTGAGAACCAATCATCAATCGGTACATCACTCATAAAACAGTTGCTGTGTGTCAAATGAGGCCACTGCGCATGAGCAAAATCCTCCCACACCCCCCGCTGCTCCTCCCCCCTGCCCTCCTCTGCCGCTACACCACTTTTCTCAGGGGTGGGGGAGGGGGGAGGAGGGAGGAGGGGACAGCCCCTCGGCATATGCAAACACAATAACTGAAATTGTATCAAAATATTCTAAAAACAGTAAAAAAAAATTTCTAAAACCAAAAAATATCTTAAGAATACCTTGAAAACAATAGCTGCATAAAGACAACTCGTCCTGAATATCTTGTAACTCGTATCAAACGAAACTTAATAAAATAATACAAACAAACAAACAAAAAAAACAAAACAAAACAAACTATACACGTTACTGGTAAACTGTCAAATCTGCCGAACTGTAGTGTGACAGGTCGAACCAGGCAATTTGTAATCTTCAGTCGCACTGCAATGTGGCTGATCTGACAGTTTAATTGTAATATATATTATATATTACGACAGTCCACTAATCTATTATCTTAAACACTTTTCTCTATTAAATAAATTACTAAAATAATAGAGCGCCTTAATCATTCCAAACAGAAGCTGAAAGGACACGACATTCAAAGTGGTTTGGCCAAACTGAGCTCCAAAGTAATACACAGGCTGAAAACGCTGGCGCGCTTACTGCAAGTAAATTCACGCAAAACGTACCAGAGAGAAAAATACACCGACACTGTGCAGAAATCGTGTAAAGCGAGAACACTGTTTATCTTGGCACAAAACGTGTCAAGCGAGGACACAGTTTATCTCGGCACAAACGTGTCAAGCGAGAACACTGTTTATCTTGGCACAAAACGTGTCAAGCGAGAACACTGTTTATCTTGGCACAAAACGTGTCAAGCGAGAACACTGTTTATCTTGGCACAAAACGTGTCAAGCGAGAACACTGTTTATCTTGGCACAAAACGTGTCAAGCGAGAACACTGTTTATCTTGGCACAAAACGTGTCACGCGAGAACACTGTTTATCTTGGCACAAAACGTGTCAAGCGAGGACACGCCTTCAGGAATCACGTGACAAAAATCTCAAAAGACAATCGTTCCCTTTTCCGCGCCGGCGTTTGACCCTTACGAAAAAAACATGCGTCAATGGAGCCACCGCGTGCTCTTATATTACGCGGTTACTGCGCACAGAAGACGCTTACATAACGTACTCTCAACGTAAACATGAACCGCATAGAAGAGGCTTATAAAATGCACTCTTATAGTAAATCTGACGGCATAAACGACACTTGTCTTTTATGCCCATAAAGTTCACTTTTAGCTACTTCCAAAAACCTTTTACTGCTGGTCTTGCCAAGAAAAAAAGACTTAGTAAACATTATTACGTTTTTTTATGAAAAAAATCAGCGTGTAATCACGTGCTCAACACGTGCAACGTAACACGTGTCCAATGACTAAGTGTTCGAAACTGTTAATACTAATGTCCAGCGACAAAGTGACCAGCTGTCGATTTGGCCTCTTCTGAATAGGTTCTTAACACGTGACAGGCAGATTGATGATTCGCCGACGACGAGCCCCAACGATCGGAACACTTGAAATGCAGGTAATCAGGCATCCACTACAGACTATCCCTTACACACATGAGCACAACAAAAATAACAGGCTATCACTTACACGTACGGGCCCAACACAAATAACAGATTCTCCCTTACACGTATGGGCACAACAAAAAATATCTTACAGCTATGGGTCCAACACAAATAAGACTATCCCTTACACATACGGGCACAACACAAACAGCAGACTACCCCTTACTGATACGTCACCATCCTGAATAAGTAACTCGACCAAAAAAATAAAGAATTTTACAACAAAACACTCTAGTTTAACTGACAGACTTCACACGTGCTCTGACAAGAACCGAACTAGAAATGCGCATCATTATCACCATCATCATCACCATCATTATTACCATCATCATCACCATCATTATCACCATCATTATCATTATCAACATCATTATCACGATCATTTATCACCATCGTAATCACCATCATTATCACGATCATTATCGCCGTCATTATCATTATCACCATCATTATCACGATCATTTATCACCATCGTAATCACCATCATTATCACCATCATTATCATTATCACGATCATTTATCACCATCGTAATCACCATCATTATCACCATCATTATCACCGTCATTATCATTATCACTATCATTATCACCATCAGTATCACCATTGTTATCACCATCATTGTCACCATCATTATCATCATTCTTCACGTTTTTCTCACACAGATCACGTCAGTTTGTTCTTAAAATACACACAAATATTACTATTTTTCTTAAACAAACACAAACGGTAACGCCAGTTTTTTTTTCTTCAAATGCACAAAGATTACGTCAGCTTTTCTTAACTTTCTTTACTCTCCATGACAATTTTTAACTACTTAGCATAAAAAAAACTAACTTCCTGCATACTAACAATGAACACATCAGCGTAATACTTAAAGGGCCTTCAAAGTGTATATACTATTTCTGGTATATATATAAATATCCTCAGATACAGCTTCTTAAAGAATGTATAAGAATTATACAAAGAAAACACACTTGAAACACCAGAAAATAAAATATATTAATCTTCGTTTTGTATTGACTGAGGACACGGGGCGGTGGCAACAGTGTGTTTGCAGAAAAATGTGTCTCAAAAATAGCAAAGCACCTGTGTAAAGTGTAATATCTTTATAAAGTTTAAAGTTAAAAAAGTCGTATTCTATGGTCACTGGTTGTTCGCAAAATGTTTGGTCTGCGGAACAGACAGGAACTTAGGAGGGGAGCAGACAGGAACTTAGGAGGGGAGCAGACAGGAACTTAGGAGGGGAACTTTTCTACGCCTGACCTGAGGCATGTAACGGAACGGAAAAAAAACTCCCCACACCGCTGTTTTTCTGAAGATTTTTCCTACCCACAAAACCAGTTCCCGCGGTGTCTCTATTTTGTTTACATTTTCAAACCTGAACTGAGCTGGCTTGTAGAAGAAATGCTGCACGGTTCGGCGCACTGAAGTACCTGCTGTGGATTCAGTCTATGGTGACGGGGTCGCCGGTCTGGCTTAGGCCCGCGGGCATGCGCCTCTGCGCCACATTGCGCACGACATTCATCGGGCGCGGCCCAGCGGGCTGCCCCACCATCGGCCCGGGGGGCTGTGCCACGTGTGGCCCGGGGGGCTGACCGGCGTATAGCCTCCGCCGGACCGTCCCGACACCGGGTACGGCGGCTGACACAGCGGGAAGGCGTCTGAAGGGCGTACCCATGAAGACGCCAGTAGATGGCGCCAACGCCGGCCCCGACGACCTCCGAGGCGCAGGAGGAGGAGGAGGAGGAGGAGGAGCAGGAGGAGGTTGTCCGTGCGTCTCCAACACGTGAACGTCCAGCGCCTCGCCACTACGGAAGTGAAGGCCGCACGTGGGGCAATGCTGGCCACTGGCTCCCCGTCGCACCCTAATGGAGCTTGTCACCGGTGCTCCCTGCCTCTCCACCTACACAAATGTACGAAAAAAACCCCGATATTAAGCAAATACATCCATATCAGAGCCGAATCTGAACACATTCGGGCGCATTTTGCCACACTTGACTTACACATTGTTTCTGGGTTTCGATCGGCTGACTAAAGCAAAACTAAATCTGCGTCTAGCTTGTGAAAGTCAACCTGTAAAGTTTGTATTTTTAATAAGTGTTGTGCAACTGACTACACACACAAATATAGATTTAAACCACTGCAATTGAATAGATTTGACTACCTTCACATGAACTTAACTTGCTGCGGCTGAATTCACAAACGTTAACTACACAGTTATCCCAGGTCATGCCTGTTCTTTGTTGAAGGATTCCCCATCGACAAGGTAAACATATGGTCCTCCAATGAGAAACGTGCGAGTCACGTGACAAGTTAGGCACAGGGGGGTGGGGGGGTGGTGGGGGGGAGATCATTCAGGAATTCAAAACTCTTAATGCTATTCCTGCAGGAAACATACCGCCAGTGTCTATTCCCTCACCCCCTGCCCCCCCCCCCCTGCCAAGACTCAACCACCCTTCGAACGCTTCTACCAAAAAAAAAAAAAAAACAAAAAAAAAACAAAAAAAACACACCCCCTCCCCAAGAACGACTCCAGTGGCCGACACAGGTTTTAGTCAGGGGGGTTTACCAGACCAACTTACTTTTGTCAGGTATTTAAGGGGGGGGAGCGCAACCCCTGAACCCCGCCCACCTCCAACCCCCGCCCCCATCTTGGATCCACCACTGACTTCCTGCCCAACCATACGCGCTTACCTGACCCACCTGGGGCGAGGGCGTGCTGCAGTATCGCGGGCGCTCGAAGCTGAAGGGGTGGGAGGGCGGCAATCCGCCCCACACGTCGCTGATGAGACAGGGCGGGTCAGCCCCCTGCTGCTGCTGCTGCTGCTGCTCTCCCACGTGCCTCTCCTCCTCATCAACGATCACGATCACCTGTTTCACACCCGCCCCCTTTTTAATTTCAATTGCAATTTTTAAAGCTAAATCATTTTTTACTGACTTTTATTTTTTTTTAATTAAAAATATTATATCAATATTAAATATCCTTTATTAATATTAAATATTATTTTAATTTTGTGGATATGGAAAGCCCACGTCATTTTGTTTACGAGTGTGGCGTCACCACCACATCACATTCAGCGTCCTGTCATACATATTTTGAAGAGTTCACACTGTCCAGCTAACGCACTGCCATTACATCCAGAGCGATATAAATGGATTAAAATCACACCATAGTTACATTACGATTTACAAAAATTGACCCCACTACAGGATTTTTTAGATAGTCCACAATAACATATATATATGTTACAGTCAATCTGCTAAATCAGTGTCTTTACAAAGTCACTGGAAATTTCAGTGACTTTATAAAGTCGCTGATTTTAAGCCTTCGGAATTCTTTGCTTTTTTTCTTAATTGTGCAATAACTCGTTGTTTTTTTCTCGATGTTGTAATGGTGAATTCGAACAGTCCGTATCGGTTTATGTAAGAACTGTAACTTCTGCCGCAATGGCGGGGGGGGGGGGGGGGGTGGGGGGGAGAGGGGAGGAGGGGGAGAGGAGGGGGTACTCGTGACTGTGGTGGTGTTAGTATAGTCTGTGAAATAATAATCTTTTTTTTTCTTTCGATGTCTGTAATCAAAGATTCAATTGAGTCACCCCGGTCGGCGATGGCATTCTTTTTCGGGGAGGAGGGGGGGGGGGGGGGGTAGGCGGAGCGGGGGGTAGGATCTGTAGTAGTATCACTACAGTCTTTATGAAACTCCATAGGGGTTATTATGTCTTCTGCAATCAAGCCAGGCCCAATTGAGCTTGAGCAACAGTTTGATATTTTCGCAAATGACGTAATAACAAGCACCTGCTTGCGGCCGCCAACCTTGACCTGAGCGCTGTTTCCATGGCGACTCGTGCCGGGCATGACGTCATTGCGGCGCTTCTCTGCTGTGCCGCCGCTGCTGGTCTGCTTCGAGCCTACTTTTTTACGGATATGGATGTAAACACACATGGATACGGATAAAATAACATCAATCAGTGCAATTTACCACACGTTTCATCAAAATCGAAATCGTTCAACAGCAAAGCAAATTCGGCAATGAAAATGATTGATCAACTGATTGATTACTGGGAATAAACAGAAATGGATTTTCAGGAAAAAAAAACATAGGCATCGGAGATGCAGAGCCCTCAGCGAATAGCAATGACAGCACTGTGGGCGAGTTACCTTTTTGAGACACAAGAAAGATTTAAGTGTGGCGAAATGGCGAGACGAAAATGTGATAAAATAAACCTCAGACTGCACATCTGGTCTCATTTGCTTTTTGTCTTTGAGGCTTAGTGACGCACCAATATTTAATTTCTTTGTATGTTGTTGACTTTAAAGATGTTTACGCAACATTTCATCATCAACACGTTTTTAACGCATGTTATAGTTACTTGCAAACAACAAATGACTAAGCTTCAATCGATCGTGCAATGCCATACGTATGCCTTAGCGAACGTAAATAGTGATCCCAGATTAGCTCAGTGGTACGACCCTAGTCCAACAAGCGAGAGGTCCCCAGTTCAAAACCAGGCCGCGGTCATACAATAAAATGAGCCGAATGTCAATTTTTATTTTAGACTAACAGGAAAACGGATTGTAACAAATTAAACCCTTCGTTGCACATCTACACTTTGTATACATTCTTCCTGTTTGATTTGGTGAAGATCTGATGAATAGTTTTTGAGATATCGCCCCGACATGGAAAAGTTTAAAGTGCGACGGCCATGTGACCGCAAGGTCACGTGACTAATTGAACCCCCGTAGCACATCTACACCTTGTATACTTTCTTCCTGCAGATGGACAGACCGATAACAACAGCCTTCAGCCAAATTGGCTGAGGGTTAAAAAACAGGAATTTGCAATAAACCAATACGTGATGAATCGATTTCATCTTCGACAGTAAACCATTTTCATAACACATAAACATTAAACATTTGTAAAATGAAAGGAAATGCCAGAGAAGAAGAGGAAGAAGCACAAGGAAAAAAAGACAGAAGAAAGAAGAAAAAGAAGAATGCGAAGAACCTGTGGTGGAGTCGCACGTGCTGTCCTGCTTGAGCTCCTGCCGCGGGGCGCCGGAGGGTGGCGCGCACTCACCCACGCTCTCATCCACGGCCAGGCAGACGTCGCGCGCGCAGTCATCGATGCGTACGGCGAGGAGGCCGTGCACGCGCAGACCGCGCGCGTAGCTGAAGCCGTTCTTGCACATGAGGCTGATGGAGCCGGCGAGGAGCGCGCGCACGCGGGATACCTCCTGCTCGTCCGGTCCCCGCGATGACGACCGCGGCGCGGCTGCCAAATCCAAGCGCGGGAAAACAAGAAAAAAAATGCATCATAATGAACACAGCCCTAAACCGGCTCGCCTGCAAACACTGGAAAAAAATAATAAAAGGAATGAAATGAATATCGGTCATTTTTATAAGACTTTTGCGCCTCGTCAGTTGATAGTTTGGATTCGAGTGATTTTTCACAAATGTAGTAGAAGGTTTAGATTGTTAAATCAGTGCTCCTCAAATGTCGAGAAAAAAAATCATTCCGTTTTCATCTCCACCACCTCACCCCCGCCCCCCCCCCCCCCCCATTTTAAGGTGCATCATACTCACCGCTTGACGTATCGGTCCACACTTACTCAGTGGTAACGTGCATTGTGACAACACGACAGCACAAACCCGCTGTGTAAATACACCGTCGATGACCTATTTTTAACGACACTTACCCAGTGACGTCACTCGCAGACACCGTTCATGACGTTTTTTCACGACACTTAACCCACTGCATCGCCTTTCCTTTCTTCAACGACACTCACTTCCAGTGACGTATTTTTACGACACTTACCGGCCGCGTCGCTGTCGGTCCCCGTCGGCGACGTATCACTGTCGTCATCTTCGACCATGACGACGTTACGACGACGTCGCTTCTCGCCGCCGCGGCCCCGGTCCTTCGAGGCGTGCCCCCGGTGTCGTTTGGACGAGCCACTTTTCTTGCTCTTCCAGGAGCTGAACCTCTTCTCCTCCCTCGCGGACCCTATCCCAACACAAAACTAGAACGTCCAGGGACACTGTGACCAGCTGGAATTTTATTAATCAAGTACCAAACACACAAATATCAAGACTTTCAATCACGTATAAAACAACATTCTTTGGGGGAGTACAGCGTAGGCGGGTGGGGGGGGGGGGGGGTGGGCGGGGCACAGCGTTCGAAATCAAGCTCATTCTCCACAGTCGTAGCGATAGCGTGAAGAGAGTGGTGGGGATGGGGCGGGGAGGGGGGGGGGGGGGGTTAGAACGTTCGAAATCTAGCTAGCCGAAATCTGCAGCCGAACTGATAACGTGAAGGGTTGGGATGAGGCTGGTGGGAGTACAGCTGTTGAAATCAAGCTCATTTTCTACAGCTGAAGTGATAACGCCGAGGGGTGGCATTCCGCTTATTCCGGCATGACCGATTCTTGTCTCCCCCGATACACCTCAACAACCCTCTGCGCACGGTTCACGTAATCATCTTCAATACACCATTTAGGTAAGAAAACCCAAAACAAAGCCACAAAACGCATTCGCCACTACTTTATAGGCACACAAATAAACCCCAACAACACAGAAAATGCTCTTCAGTACTTTTTTTTTTTGCCCAGCGGGACCGTTAACTTCTCACATTTTAACGACAATAATTATTCTTCTTTGTCTTTTAAAGCAGGGTGAAGTGATCACGCTGATAAATAAATTAGACAACCAAAAAAAAAAAAAAAATAAAAAAAAAATAAAATAAAAAAAGACCAAAAAAAAAAAAAAAAACAACAGCGACCTCTACTGGCGTGCCAGAAGTCAGCAGTGGCATATGAATACCTTCCGTAAAAAGTCGTGTAAATATATCACCAGTAAACAAAGGCAGACCTCTGCTGGCGTCCCTGGATTTGCCGGAAGATTTCAGAGACGCACGGACGCCGCCCTTAGAAGTGGACGCGGACGGCATGTCGGCCTTGGTAACGACTTCGCTGATCTCCGCCACCGTCACGAACGTGTCGTCTACGGTGACAGCTAGCAGACCCTGGATGGACAGCTGGCAGCTGAAATTCAAGCTGCTCTTGCACATGAGCACGACGGAGCCGCTGAGTAAGGGACGGATGCGGGACATCTCCTCACGGTTCACTGAAAACGGGACATCCCTCCGTTAATGGATCAGAGTCCTGCATATTAAAGCACTACACAGGGTGGCCATTGGAATTTTCCTCACTTCTGACATCTTTTTTCCTCATTTTGAGACCTTTTTTCATTGCTTTTCGGATTCAAATGTTTCCTTAATTATGTGCAGGTTTTTCCTGACCTGTGGCCATCCAGGCTGCCATCCCCTCCTCTCTCCCCTCCCCGCCCCCCAACCCCCAACAAGCATGCACTTGGCGTGATTCAAACGCCACCAAATGCCTCTACTGTATCCCGGGCGCTGTCACATGTTGCCCAGACACCTCCCTACCCGTCCCCTATTTACATTATCCTACTGTAGCTCGTCGACCTGACCCTCAAGCCGGTGAGTGAGGCACGTGTCAGCTGCTTGGCTGCTTACCCTCACAGCCCCCGTAAACCTCCTCTCCCGCCCCTCCTTGCCGCCCACCCCCGACCCGCTCTCCCGGTGAGTGACGCACGTGTGAGCTGCTTAGACTTATCCACGATGCTCTTGTTCTCCTCCTGTAGCTCGCTGACCTGACCCTCACGCCCCTCGTCTCCCTCCTCCCCGCCCCTCCCTGCCCCCCCCCCCCCCCGGCCCCGCCCCGCTCTCCCCCGTGTTGGTGACCCACGTGTGAGCTGCTTGGACTTATCCACGACGCTCTTGTTCTCTTCCTGTAGCTCGCTGACCTGAGCAGTCAGTTTGAGCATTTCCTTCTGCAGCACGTTGTTCTTTTTCTCCTCCTCGCTTATCTAAACAGCATAGCAACCAAAACAAGCATAGCAACCAAAGTAATTATTTTAAAATGCTTATGTGTATTTCTTTTCTTATTTTTATTTATTTAGTTATTTTTTTTATTATTTATTATTATTATTTTCAATATTTACAATATTACTGTTATAACTATAACTTTAAGGAGGAAGAAGTGCATTTTTTACATTTCATTTTAATCTGCACTTCGAAAGAAGCATGTCCAAGGACATGACCCAGCCGAGTTACCAAACAAGGAAAGAGAGAAAAACTCTGAAACGAATAATGTTAGGCCAAAAAATGAAGAACTTTGTTTCTGAACATAACTTTTTCATAATTTTAATACACAAAAACGAGTTTACCTGGGTGAAATCTAAAAAAAAAAAAAAAACAAAAAAAAGAAAAAAACAAGCACTTTCAGGAACATGGAGAGCAGCCTACGAACGTTCACGCGTACTATTGAAAAGATTCAATGAGAAAAAAACACATCAAGAAAAAAAGAAGTAGATTGGGTTAAAAACCACTTCAGAATTTGGAAGCTACCCAAAAAGGGATGTTGGAGAGGTTTTGATTTTGATGCTTCACGTATTTACCGGCATTTACACAATTTTACAAAAATTCTTAAATTCCACCATTTCGGCATTTTTTTTTGTCATTTACGAAAAAAAGCAAAGTCCAGGTACAGAAGCACCTAAGAAACTTTCGATTAAAATTTTATAGCTATTTGAAAAAGACTGAGAGAAATGAATTGTTTGACAATTAAGTTATTTACTACCATTTACTCATGTTTTTGCCAAAATTCAAAGTTCCGCCATTTCGGCAGTGTTTGGTGCACCGCAAAAAAAAAAAAAATAAATAAAAAAATAAATAAATAAATAAACAAGTTTGTCCAAGGACAAAGTCCCAGCTTACGAAAAGCAATAAGACCAATCCCAGCGTGAATGAGCAAGGGAATTTTCCTGAAAAATTGGGCTTTAAAAGATGAGACGGCAAAGAGCTAGCCCAATAATTAATTTAGCAGCGGACCAGAACATAGACTGATAAATGCATACAAAGATTTCTTTCCCAGAAAAATGGGAAACAGATTTTTTGTATCTCTGGTAGACTGGATAGTCTGCCATAGATACCTTCAAACAACGCTCGCATTTCGGACCAGTGCGCATATTTATGTAACTTGCCTTGATGCGCGGTTCTTATTCAGACAAGTGCGCATGTTTATTTAATTTTGCGTAGATGCGCGGCTCTCATTTTGGAACAGTGCACATGTTTATTTAACTTGCGTTGATGTGCGGTTCGCATTTCTGACGAGCGCCCATGTTTAGTTTTTTTTACCTTTTGTGAATGTGCGGTTCTTATTTCGGATCAGTGCGCACGTTTATTTACCATGTGTTGATGTGCGATTCTTATTTCGGATCAATGCGCATCTTTATTTACATTGTGTTGATGAGCGGTTCATATTTCGGATCAGTGCGCATGTTTATTTACCTTGTGTTGATGTGCGGTTCTTATTTCGGATCACTGCGTCAATGCGCGATTCTTATTCCAGACCAATACGCATGTTTATTGTACTTGCGTTGATGAGCGGTACTTATTTTGGACAAGTGCACAAGTTTCCATAGGTTGCCTTGATGCGCGGTTCGCATTTCGGACCAGTTTGCATGTTTATTTAACTTGCGTTAATGCACGGTGCTTATTTCGGACGTGTGCCTATGTTTATTTAACTTGCGTTGGTGCGCGGTTTGCATTTTGGACCAGTGTGCATATTTATTTAACTTGCGCTGATGAGCAGTTCGAATTTCGGATCATTACGCATGTTTATTTAACTTGCGTTAATGCGCGGTTCGAAGTTCGGACCAGTGCGCATGTTTATTTAACTTGCGTTGATGCGCAGTGCTTATTTTGGACCAGTGCAAATGTTTATTTAACTTGCGTTGGAGCGTGGTTCGCAATTCGAACCACTGCGCACGTTTATTTAACTTGCGTTGATGCGCGGTTCGAATTTCGGAGAAGTGCGCATGTTTATTTAACTTGCGTTGATGCGCGGTGCTTATTTTAGACCAGTGCAAATGTTTATTTAACTTACATTGGAACGTGGTTCGCATTTCGAACCACTGCGTATGTTTATTTAACGTGCGTCGATGTGCGGTTCTTATTTCGGGCCAATGCCCATATTTCTTTAACTTGAGTTGATGCGCGGTTCTTATTCTGGACCAGTGCGCAAGTTTATTTAAGTTGCGTTGATGCGCAGTTCTTATTTTGAATAGTGCGCATGTTATTTAAGTTGCGTTAATGGGCAGTTCGCATTTCGGACCAGCGCGCATGTTTTTTTTTCTAACTCGTGTTGATGCGTGGTTCGCATTTTGGACCACTGCGCATATTTATTTAACTTGTGTTGATGATCGGTACTTATTTTGGACCGGTGCAAATGTTTATTTAACTTACGCTTATGTGCGGTTCGCAATTCGGACCAGTGTGAATGTTTTTTAATTTGCTTTGATATCCGGTTCGCATTTCGGACCAGTATACGTGTTTCTTTAGGTTGCGTTGATGCGCCGTTCGCATTTTGGGACAAGTGAGCAGGTTCATTTAACTTGCGTTGACGCGTAATTTGCGTTTCGGCCCAGAACGCATGTTTATTTAAGTCCCGTCGATGCCCGACTCTTATGTCTATTCAACTTGCGTCGATTCATGGTTCTTTCTTCGGACCACTGCGCATGTTTATTTAACTTGCGTTGATGCGCGGTTCGCATTTCAGATCACTGCGCATGTCTATTCAACTTACGTCGAAGCGTAGGTCTTTTTTTTCGGACCAGTGCGCATGTTTATTTAACCTGCGTTGATGCGCGGTGCTTATTCTGGACCAGTTCGCATCTTTATTTATCCTCCGTCGATGCGCGGTTCACATTTCGGACCAATGCGCATGTTTATTTAACTTGCGTCGATGCGGAGTACTTAATTTGGACTACTGCGAATGTTTATTTAACTTGCGCCGATGTGCGGTGTTTAAATCTGACCACTGTGCAAGTTCATTTAACTTGCGTTTATGCGCTGTAGGAGGAGATTCATTTAATTTTTTGTTCAAAAATTCCGAAAAAATTCAAAAGTTTTCCAATTCACTCAAAAAGCACAAGCCGTATGCATGACCCCCTAGAGACGGCTCATATCGAAAATAAATGAAATCTGATAAAAACTGTAGGAGGAAATGCATTTTGAATTTTTTTCTTCAAAAATTCTCTCATCGACTGAAAAAGACAGGCCATATTCACGACACCCTAAGCATGCCTCAGCCACAAAATAAATGATGTTTGATCAAAACTGCAGGAGAAAATGCATTTTGAGGTATTTTCATCAAAAATTCCCCCGAAATCAAAAATTTCCAAGTCGAGTCAAATAGCACAAGCCGTATGCGAGACCTACCTAAGGATGCCTCATAGCAAAAATAAATGAAATCGGATAAAACTGTAGAAGGAAACGCATTTTGAAGTTTTTCTTCAAAAATTCCCCAGAAATACAGAAATTGTCGGATCGACTAAAAAGCGCAAGTCGTATTCTCAACCCCTTAGGGATGCCTCAAACCAAAAAAAAAAAAAAAAAAACTGCCCGATCGACTAAAAATCACAAGCCGTATGCACTCACACCAAGAATAAATGACATCGAATCAAAATTGTAGGGGTAGATGCATTTTGAATTATTTTCGAAATTTTTGCTTAAAAAATTCCCCAATAATACAAACTAAAAAAGCACAAGCCGTATGCACGATCCTTTATGGGTGCCTCATACCAAAAATAAATGACATCGGGTCAAAAATGTAAGAGGAGATACATTTTAAAATTTCTTTAAAAAAGCCCCAAAAATTCAAAAATCACCCGATCGACTAAAAAAGCACAAGCCGTATGCACGACCGCTTAGGAAATCCTCACACCAAAAATAAATGACATCGAATCAAAATTGTAGGAGCAGATGTATTTTTTCAAAATTTTTGCTTAAAAAAATCCCCAAAAATACAAAAATTGTCCGTTCGACTAAAAAAGCACAAGCCGTATGCACGACCCTTTAGGGGTGCCTCATACCAAAAATAAATGACATCGGGTAAAAAATGTAGGAGGAGATACATTTTTAATTTTTTTCTTTAAAAATTCACCAAAAATTCAAAAATCACCCGATCGACTAGAAAAGCACAAGCCGTATGTACGACTCCTTAGGGATGCCTCATGCCAAAAATAAATGACATCGGAGGAGATGCATTTTGAAACAAAGTTTACAGCCAACTAACTAACTAACTAACTAACTAGCTAAATAACTAACTAAGTAACGGACGCCACCCGCAAACCGACAGGAATACTCCAGCTTACGTGTACCGTAAGCTGGGCTAATAAAAAAAATAGCCTGGTAGGTGAACCCCTGGGGAATATCCCTGCGTAACATCTAAACGATTGGAGCAAAACTGTAGGACGAGTAGCATTTTAAAGAAAAAGTTTAACATACGCACATACATTCAAGCCCCCTATAGTGATACGACTAACCCAGTCCGACAAAGTGTTTCACAATAGAAAACAAGTTTGTCCAAGGACAAAGTCCCAGCTTACGAAAAGCAATAAGGCCACTTCCAGCGTGCATGAGCAAGGGAATTTCCCTGAAAAATTGGGCTTCAAAAGATGAGATGGCGAAGAGCTAGCTCAATAATTAATTTAGCATCGGACCAGAACATAGACCGATAAATGCATACAAAGATCTGTTTCCCAGAAAAATGGTCTGATAGACTGCATAGTCTGCCATAGATATCTTCGAACAACGCTCGCATTTCGGACTAGTGCGCATATTTATGTAACTTGCCTCGATGCGCGGTTCTTATTCAGACAAGTGCGCATGTTTATTTAATTTGCGTTGATGCGCGGCTCTCATTGTGGAACAGTGCACATGTTTATTAACACTTGACAAGCCTTTGGCTTGCAAGGGTTATATGAATTTGTGCGAGCAGCCGTTCGTCCTTTTTTTTTCTTCTTGACAGTTTTCCGATTTTTGTGTCTTCTTCTCTGACACTATGGGCCCTAGGACCATGAAACTTGGGACTTATGAAGAGCTTGATCTGAACGTGTGCATGTCACTTTGTATTTTCGTCTTCGATTTTTCGTTTTCTTTGTTAAAACGCCAAGTGAAAAGAGTGTATTTTTTCGGAAAAGTGCGCATGTTTATTTAACTTGCGTCGATGCGCGGTTCTTATTTCAGACCATTGCGCATGTTTATTTAACTAGCGTTGACAGCGATACTTATTTTGGACAAGTGCACATGTTTCCTTAGGTTGCGTTGGTGCGCGGTTCGCATTTCGGACAACAGTGCGCATGTTTATTCAACTTGCGTTGTTGAGCAGTTCGAATTTCAGACCACTGCGCATGTTTATTTAACTGGCGTTGGTGCGCGGTTCGCATTTCAGACCAGTGCGCATGTTTATTTAACTTGCGTTGATGCGCGATGCTTCTTTCGGACCAGTGCAAATGTTTATTTCACTTGCGTTGGCGCGTGGTTAGCATTTCCAGCCACTGCGCATGTTTATTTAACGTGCGTCGATGCGCGTTTCTTATTTAAGGCTAATTCGCATATTTCTAGTTCTTATTTTGAATAGTCATGTGTATTTAACTTGCGTTGACGGACGGTGCTAATTTTGGTCCAGTTGCTTGCTTATTTAGCTTGTGTCGATGTGCGGTTTGCATTAAGGACCAGTGCGCATGTTTTTTTTTTAACTTGTATTAATGCTCGGTTCCCATTTCTGACCACTGCGCATGTTTATTCAACTTGCGTCAATGCCTGGTTCTTTTTCGGACTAGTGCGAATTTAACATGCGCTCATGCGTGGTGCTTAATTTGGACCAGTGCAAAAAAGGATAATTCATATTTTGCTGAAGATCGAGAAAACATTAATGTTAATCACATTGTATCATTTTTTTTGTAATTTCAAGGTTTGCGCTGGGTTCTCAGGAAAGTGAGTCAAAAAGGGAAAGTGTGACTCAGTTAGGTCCAGAAAAGCTCGGTGGGTTCCGAAAAAGTGAGTCATTTCGTAAAAAATGCCCAAAAAGTGGACAAAGACCCCGCCAACGCGAACCCTGAATTTATAATGCTCGCTTTCGCAGCGATTAAAAAATATTTGCATACCTGATTGTACTTTACAAATTAATAAAGGAATCCGGTCAAATTGTGCCAAAAGAAGAGTTTTGAAAATTGGTACTAAATATTTTTAAATGCCCCCATTTAGCTAATTTTTAGCAGATCGCCAAAAAAGTAATTTTTCAAGAGATGCCTACCTAATTTTTCAAGAGAGGCCTACCTAGAGAAGAAGCATTTTAATTTAAGTAAAAGTTTACACACGTACATACGTACATACAGACGACGGATACCCTCTATTTATGTGATAAGACCAGCCCGACATGGTCGGCTGGTCTAAAAAAAGGTGCGTACGTACTTTATCGATGGTCCCTAGGGACATGTAACTCAAACTTACAGAATGAAGTTATTGAAAATCATTCAAGAAATAAAAACTACTCAACATCGTTTAGAATACTGGATATTTGCCACTTGCAAACTTCATTTGCAAATGGGTATAAGTTTGTAGTTTTTCTCGAAATTTCTTTCCTTTTTTTGTTTTCTTTTTTTCTTCTCTTTTTTTCCGTCACGGAGGTTTCCAGAAAACTCCTCCTAGGCTATTTGATGTAGGACGATGAAATGTGGCACAGTGATAGAGGGTGACGAGATGTGGAGGGTGAAGGTCAAGGTCAAATTTAGGTCAAAGTTTTTCTGACCTCAATGTGGTTTCCAGAAAACTCCTCCTACAGGATTTGTCGTAAAAAGACGGCATTTGGCAGAGACATAGAGGGTAATCAGTTGTCGTCAAATTCGCAGAAGTTTTTTACCTTGAACCTCAGAGGTCAAGGTCAAAGTGAGGGCAAAATATTTTTGGAAACGCCTATTAATCACGAAAAGTAGCCAAAAAGGTGCTCATATCCCAGGTTGAATACATAAAACGTATTCAGTAAAGGGTAAACTTTCATCACTAACCTTGACCTTGAGGGTCAAGGTCAAAGGTCACGGGAGTTCGGGCGCCGTTAACGACAGGCCAACTCATCTCGAAAACAGTTAGAGATAGAGCGATTTTGAGCTCATTTTCGACCCCCTGGGCCTAAACAACGTTACATAAGAGGTACCTCAGTGACCTTGACCTTCTGGGTCACGGTCAAGGTCAAAAACCGGAAGTTGACTATTATCTCGAAAACGGTTACAGATAGAGCAATTTTGAGCTCATTTTCGACCCTTTGGGCCTAAAAACGTTACATAAGAGGTACCTCGGTGACCTTGACCTTCTGAGTCACGGTCAAGGTCAAAAATAGGAAGTTGACTATTATCTCGAAACCGATTAGAGATACAGGTATTTTGAGCTTATTTGTGACCCTTTGGGCCTAAAAGACGTTATGTAAGAGGTTCCTCGGTGACCTCGACCTCCTCCGTCATGGTCAAGGTCAAAAGCCGGAAGTTATTATTTCGTAAACCATTAGAGACGTTTTTGAACCTATTTTCAACCCTTTGCGTCTAAAAGACGTTATATAAGAGGAACGTCGGTGACCTTGACCTCTATCATGGTCAAGGACAAAAACTGGAAGTTGACCAGTATATCAAAAACGGTTAGAAAACCGAATTTGATTTATTTGTGCCCAAATGAGGTTATATTATATTTACCTCGATGGCCTCGTTCAAGATAATAATCCGGAAGCTGACAATTATGTCGAAAAACTGAAAAATGTGTCTTTGACTAAATATGTTGTGTTTCTGCCCTTGCAAGTGGGTGCTATATCGCTACGTGTAGCGAAATTCGGTCTAGTTTACAGTGTGATAAGACATTGAATACGTTTACAGAATATATGTTTCAATACCATGAAAAAAATACCTTTCCCTACAGATGTATTGATTTTAACAATAGACGCTGCAAAAAAAGTTGGAAATTACATACACATACCGTGTAAGAGCGGTTAATATTATGGCCTAATCATGGGTTATGACTAGGGTGAGAAAAAATTATAGCAGAAAAAAACATATAACTAATTAGGAAAAAATGATATTTCGAACGAAAAAAGAAAATGAAAAAAAAAAGTATCAAAATAAAAAAAAGGATGAAAAGCGAAAAAAAGGATAAAAAAAGGATGAAAATTTAAAAAAAAGTATAACAAAAAGTATTTAAGGATAAAAAAAGGATAAAATCGGGCTTTTTTCAAAAAAAAAAAAAGGATAATCCTTTTAAAAAAGGATGATGTGGCAACACTGTGCTTAATTTGGACCAGTGCAAATGTTTATTTAACTTATGTTGGCGCATAGTTCGCATTTCCAACTACTGCGCATGTTTATTTAACGTGCGTCTATGCGCAGTTCTTATTTCCGGCTAATGCGCATATTTCTTTAACTTGAGTTGATGCGCGGTTCTTATTCTGGACCAGTGCGCATGTTTATTTAAGTTGTGCTGATGCGCAGTTCTCATTGTGAATAGTGCGCATTCTATTCAAGTTACGTTAATGCGCAGTTCGCATTTCGAACTGGTGGGCATGTTTATTTAACTTGCGTTGATGAACGGTGCTAATTTTGGTCCAGTGTGCTTCCTTATTTAGCTTGTGCCGTTCGCATTTAGGACCAGTGCGCATGTTTTTTTTTTTAACTTGCGTTAATGCTCAGTTCCCATCCTGACCAGTTTGTTTATTTAGCTTGCGTCGATGAGCGGTTCGCATTTTCCACCAGTGCGCATGATTATTTAACTTGTGCTGATGCGTGGTCCGCATTTTGGACCAGTGCACATTTATTTAACTTGCGTTGATGTGCGGTTCGCATTTCGGACCGCTGCGCATGTTTATTTAACTTGCCTCGATGTACGGTTCGCATTTCGGACCAGTGCGCATGTTTCTTTAGGTTGCGTTGATGCGCAGTTCGCATTTCGGACCACTGCGCATGTCTATTCAATTTGCGTCGATGCGTGGTTTTTTTTTCGAACCAGTGCGCATGTTTATTTAACATGCGTTGATGCGCGGTACTTATTTTGGACCAGTTTGCATGTTTAGTTATCTTCCTTCGATGCGCGGTTCACATTTCGAACCAATGCGCATGTTTTTTTTAACTTGCATCGATGCGCGGTGCTAATTTTGGACCATTGCGCATGTTTATTTAACTGGCGTCGATGCGTGGTTGTTAAATCTGACTACTGCGCAAGTTCATTTAACTTGCGTTTATGCGCTGTAGGAGGAGATTCATTTATTTTTTTTTCGAAAATTCCGAAAAAATCAAAAGTTTTCCAATTCACTCAAAAGGCACAAGCAGTATGCATGATCCCCTAGAGACGGCTCATATAAAAAATAAATGAAATCTGATTAAAACTGTAGGAGGAAATACATTTTGAATTTTTCTTCAAAAATTCCCCAAAAATTCCCTGATCGACTCATAAAGCACAGGCCGTATTCACGACACCCTAGGCATGCCTCAGTCCCAAAATAAATCATGTCTGATCAAAACTGTAGGAGAAGATGCATTTTGAGGTATTTTCATCAAAAATCCCCCCCCCCCCAACAATCAAAAATTTCAAAGTCGAGTCAAATAGCACAGGCCGTATGCCTGCCCCACCTAAGGATGCATCAACCAAAAATAAATGAAATAGGATAAAAACTGTAGAAGGAAATGCATTTTGAAGTTTTTCTTCAAAAATTCCCTAAAAACACAAAAATTTTCCGATCGACTAAAAAAGCGCAAGCCGTATACTCGACCCCTTAGGAATGTCTCATACCAAAAAAAAAACAAAAAAAAAAAAAAAAAAAAAAAAAAAAAAAAAAAAAAAAAAAAAAAAAGGCAAGAAAGAAATCGGGTCAAAACTGTAGGGGCAAATGCATCTTGAAGTTTTCTCTTCAAAAACTCACTAAAAATACAAAAATTGTCCGATCCACTGAAAAAGCACAAACGTATGCACGACCCTTTAGTGGTGCCTCATACCTAAAATAAATGATATCGGATCGAAAATGTAGGAGGAGATACATTTTAGAAAGGTTTCTTCAAAAATTCGCCAAAAATTCAAAAATCACCCGATCGACTAAAAAAGCACAAGCCGTATACATAACCGCTTAGGGATGACTCAAACCAAAAATAAATGACATCGATTCAAAATTGTTGGAGTAGATGCATTTTGAATTATGTACGAAATTTTTGCTTCAAAAATTCCCCAAAAATACAAAAATTGTCCGATCGACTAAAAAAACACAAGCTGTATGCAAGACCCTTTAGTGGTGCCTCATACCAAAAATAAATGAAACCGGATAAAAAATGTAGGAAGAGATACAGTTTAAATATTTTTCTTCAAAATTTCGCCAAAAATTCAAAAATCATCCGATCAACTAAAAAAGCACAAGCCGTTTGCAAGATTGCTTAAGGATGCATCATACCAAAAATAAATTACATCGAATCAAAATTATAGGAGTAGATGCATTTTGAATTATTTTCGAAATTTTTGCTTAAAAAATTCGCCAAAAATTTAAAAATCATCCGATCGACTAAAAAAGCACAAGCCTTATGCAAGACTCCTTAGGAATGTCTCATACCAAAAATAAATGACATCGGATTAAAATTGTAGGAGGAGATGCATTTTGAACCAAAGTTTACTAAATAAACAACTAACTAACTAACTAACTAACGGACGCCACATGCAAACCGATAGGAATACCCCAGCTTACGTGTAACGTAGGCTTGGCTAAAAAAAAACAGAAATGTGTAAATTTCCGGTTCCCAGTCATACAAGTAACAACAGATGCTCGTTCAAATCATACTTGGGATGAGCCAATCAGTAGCTTCCGTGTAAAAATATACTGGAAAAGTACCAAAATGCTACCAGAATGCTGGTACGAAAAAAAAACTTCTGCGCACGCGCTAATGAACAGCAGAAATGTGACCTTGGATTCGAGGTCGCGTCTCTGCTTCTCCTCGTCTGCAAGTTTGTCGTTGAAATCCGCTAGTTTCTTGTTGCAATCTGCGATGTTCTTTTCATGTTCCTGGAGAGAAAAAAAACCAATACGAACAAAATAAAACCGAAACTATGAACTGGTCAGCTTCACTTCAAGCCAATGGGTGATGTGGGCCGGGAGGGGGGGGGGGGGGTGGGGGGAGGAGGGGAGGAACGTTGCCACTATTATCGAACATTTCAGCGACAAATACCATACTCAATCATTTAACGCGACAACTGAACATTTTACTAAAATATGTCACTTTAATGCTCGCAGGGCTCATTTCAGGATTTCGTAAAAGCGCGTAGAACTGGTCATTCCCTTTGTAAAAACGCGTGGAGGTTTACGCAGCCTTCATAGAAGTCTCCTGCCTACATTCTCACAACAATGAAACCTACGCGCTGTCTCCACAAAAGCGCGGAATCAAAGTGAAAAGCGCGCAGCACGCTACACGCGCTCCACGAAATAAAGACGTAACTATATGCACAATCCGCGCTGTAAAATGAAATCTGCACTCGTGTGTTTCCACTTAACATTTCTTCAAGTTGAGCATTTGGCCAAACACTAGCTGCACTTTACCCGTTTCACTTGCCAGTACTCAAACTTCTCAGTAAAATGTTATACCGTGATTGATTATTTCATATGGATGTGTTCGAAAATGCATATTTACACAAAACACTTCCCCAGTCGCAAAAAAATGCCCCAAAATATAGCGATACTCCTACAATACGTCAAATTACTGGGTGATCTGAGTGACACGGTTTATTACGTGGGGACCTAAGATTAAATTTAAAAAAAAACTGCAAAAGCCGTACTATTTCCAAGAAGATTTCACATAAAAAGCAGGAGTCGCCCCCCCCCCTCTTCATAACCAAGCCCCCCTGCCCCCCCTCCGGCATCCGTCCCTGTATGTTGCTTACTTTCTCGAGGTTAGCCTGATCGTCCTGCTCACTGCGCAGACTTTCCACGTGTGCCTGTAGCACGGTCAGCTTCTCGTCCTTCTCCGATAACTTCTCTCTCAGATCGCTCACCTACAGCAAGAGAAGCGCTGTGCATCAGGTACGTACCCACGAGGAAGAGGGTGGGGGTGGGGGTTGGGGGGGAGGAGGGGGTCTGGGGCTTCTCGTTTTTCTCCGATAACTTCCCTCTCAGATCGCTCACCTAGAGCAAGAGGAGCGTTGTTCATCAGGTACGTACCCCCGAGGAGGGGGTGGGGTGGTGAGGAGGGGGTCTGGGGCTTCTCGTCCTTTTCTGATAACTTCTCTCTCAGATCGCTCACCTACAGCAAGAGGAGCGTTGTACATCAGGTAAGTACCCATGGGGTATGGGGTGGGGTGGGGGTGGGAGTTGAGAATGGTTGGGATGAGGCGAGATGCCTGTGCTGTAACTTCTTCAAATTGCACACCAAGAGCATATGACAAAAGTGTTATATATAAAATAGGTACGAAAGAGCGAGAGAGAGAGAGAGAGAGAGAGAGAGAGAGTGAGAGAGATGGGGGAGGGGAGTCGAGGTGAGGAGGGGGCCTCAGGTCGCTCACCTGTCATCATGAAGTACGCGCTCGCAAAGAATGTGGGGGTGGGGGTGGGGACTGCGGGTGCATGATGGGGATCTGAAGCTGGTCACAAAGGACGTATCAATGGAGAAGGGGGCAAGAGGGCGTAAAAGTGGGCACCTGGGGCTGTTCATTCTCATGCGAGAGCCACTTGGGACTCCCACAGGTCTCTCACAGCGTTAAATGCATCCACAAAAAAGGAGCGTGGGACGCGAAAAGCGGGGGGTGGGGGTCTGGCGCTGTGGACGCGTCTCTGATCATTTTCCCTCAGATTCACTGAGGTCATATACAACACGTGCGACGATGTCGGCCCGGTGGGCGATCTAGCTCCGCCCACACAAATATTATCGTAACTTTTACAGACTTCACGGATGACGCAGAAGTGAGTTACATGTACGTCCTGGGTCATGGTGCGCAGTCAAAATAGTAAACTTTATCATGAAAGATATCAGTAATTCTCTTTCTTCTATAGCAGCAAATTGTAATCACTTATTATTTCTCTCTCTCCACTAAAAGATACAGGTAAAAAAAAAGAGGAATGACTCCCTCCTTCCCACTACGCAGGTAGGAACGTGAACAAGGCCTGCGTTTAATGTGTTGTCCTCTGGCCAATATGTCGCCAACAAAACATATGCCTGAAATAGTGTGGCCTGTCATCAAGACCCTTTGTCAGGCTCCTTACTACGTCACAAACCATCGAGTGTTGTATGGTCCGTGCGCACACCTGCTAGCAGTGCTCTGATTGCTCCCGGGCCTTCCGGGCAGTGCTCAGAGCGCTCCTGGGCCTCCTGGGAAGTCCTGTTAGTGCTCCTGGGCTCAGCTATCACATATTCCTCGGACATCCCATAAGCAAGCTGTATGGGTCATGAACGTACCTGCTGGCAGTGTTGTAAGTGCTCCTGCGCCTCAGCTATCACACGTTCCTCGGACAGCTCGTAAACGAGCTGCGTATTCTCGCTCACTAAGTTCTTGATCTTCTCATTCAAAGCCTGCAACAGTCGCAACATATACCGGTCCTGAGGGAAGGCGTGGGAGGGAAGCCATCTATAATGGGCTGGGGTAGGGGAGGGAGTGGAGCCATCTATGCCAGGGCTGGGGATGGGGTGGGAAGGGAGCCATCTATGAAAGGGCTTGGGGTGGTAGTGGAACCAATTATGCCAGGACTGGGGGTAGGGGTGGGAGGGGAGCCATCTATGTCAGGGCAGGGGGTAGGGGTGGGAGGGGAGCCATCTATGCCAAAGCTGGGGGTAGGGGTGGGAGGGGAGCCATCTATGCTAGGGCACGGAGTAGGTGTGGGGGGTGGGGTGGAGGTAGGAATAGGGTTTGGGACGGGGTAGGGCCCTGGTTAGTTGTGTTGGGATGGGCGATGCAGGGCTGAGGGTAGAGGTGGGGGCATTGCCCGGGGTAGGGGTAGGGCCCTGGGTAGTGGTGGTGGGGGTCCCGACGTAGGGCTGAGGGTAGGCGTAGTGTTGGGCCCGGAGCAGGGCTGTGAGTAGGACTCGGGGTAGGACTGAAGGTAGGGGTAAGGGTAGGACCCGGGGTGGGGTAGGAGGCGAGCCATCTTTACACATGCGCACTGGGTGACTACTACTCATTTGAACAAGAGCAATCAGTAATTGCCATATCCCCCGCCGTGGGTGTAATTAGTAGGGCGGGTGCTGTACCTCGCACTTAAACTAAGTAGACAAAACAACTACACTATATTGTTGTTATGCATACGAAATGAGAATGGAATCCGGTAAATTTTAGAGTTATCGTCTAGAAAACAAAGTACACATTGAGAATCAGATTTTGGGATTCTAAGTCCAATTATAGATCCAGATGGGCTTCGATCCGACCAAAACCCCCAAAAAGGCACATTTAGATATCTTGGTTGTTACGCATACCACATATGAACTAGATCCGCCAAGTACTTTGGGAGATATCGTCTGGAAACAAAACTAGCGACTGACGGACGGACGGCTCGACGGACTGACAGATGGACACAGTGCGTTTCTAGATCCCCCGCCTCCGGTAGGACGGCAGGGGATAAAAACCATATAGTACTGTTTAACCTTAAATACAATAAAACAAAATACAATACGCCGGTCATTGGTGTGTAATGAGGGTGGGGGGAGGGGGGGTTGGAATAGAAGTTGTACCTTGATCTTCGACGTCAGCGTGAGGAAATCTGTCTTCTGTCGTATATCAGGGTGGGTGGAGCGGAGAGGGGGGGGGGGGGGGGGGCTGGGTTATGTCGCACCCGGCTGTTAGCCGTCACTCTCGAATGACAACGTCATATGGGATGCGAATCGTGTCCTACCTCGTTCTTTGCCGTCAGCTCCAGGACCTCGGCCACGGCCTGCTCCTGCGCCCTCCCCGACTCGTCCGTCAGCTGACGGTTGGCGCGCTCCAGCGTCTCCGCGTTATGACGTAACGCCTTGTTCTTGGCCCTTTCGCTCCGAAGCTGTTCCTTCACTTTGGACAACTACCACCGCAAAAAAAAACAAAAAAAAAACAAAAAAACTTGTGTGTTAAGGAAGTTTTAGTGTAGTACCTCACAAAACTGTTATGGAAAACCCGATCAAAAGTTAATTTTAGGGCACATTTTGGAGGACTGGAACAAAGAGCTCCAAATCCCTTTTCTTGATAGTGGTCTTTTCATCGCTTTTTTTTTTTTTTTTGGATATCTCACCAATCCCCATCTTCCCATAGTTTCTGCACCGTGTTAAATTTTTTGTACCTGCATTGTGGTTATTTTTAAATATCTGCACTGTATTTATAATATATATACCTTCACTGTGGTTATTTTCTATATGCGTGCACTGTGGTTATTTTTATATACCTGCACTGTAGTCATTTTATGCCTGCATTGTGGTTTTTATACCCATGCACTGAGGTTATTTTTATGTACCTGAGCTTCAAGCCGGTATTTCTGCTCTAGTGAAACTGTCGTCTGTGACCGGAAGTAGCCGAAGCCCTGTCGTGACTCGACCCTTTCTCTCTGCACATTTCACAAGCGTTTTCTCATAGAAATAGCGGCATACATATAACCACTAACAAGGTCATTTATTAGCAATGGCGTCGAATATAAATATGCTCAGCGTTGCATCTTCTTAACGATTTCGTGTGGGTATTAGATAATAATAATAAGAACAATGTTTTGGCCAACTTTTGAAAAAAAATCTTACTCTTATTCGCCTCCTTTTTTCAGTCGTTTTTACTATGTTTCTGGCTTGCGCCATGGGGCATCTATTTCCATGTGTGCCATCATGGCGAATGACTTTCACAGAGATCGCACAGGACTTTTCAGAAAGTGCCACAAGAAAATTTTCAAAAATGTCTCCAAGGCGTGTCTTTTTTTTTCCTTTTTTTTCTATTTTGCTTATTTTTGATATCAGAATATAATTAAAGATATCGAGAAATCAATGTAGATCTCAAGAATTTATATTTTGCTATCAATAATTAAATTTTAGATGGTAAAAATTTATTTTTGAGATCAAAAAATCAAATTTACAAACTTAAAAAATCGTAAGGGAGACACACATTTACTTTAAATTTAACGAACTGTCAAATAAATTTTGGAGATGAAAACTTGAATTATTGAGATCAATAATAACAACACAATTTTTTATCTGAAGAATTGCTTCTTTCTTTTTATGCAGTAAAAAATATAAATGAAATCTTCTGTATACAAGGTCCAGTCATTTTTAATTTACAGATGTGTACTTCTGAATTTTTCATTTAAAAAAACAGACTGATATTTTGATATCAAAAATCAATTTTTCAGATCAAAAAATCATTTGCAGCTTTCAAGATACAAATTAAAAAAGTCTCCTTCTGAAATAACGATGTCTGAAATAAATTCTTAGTATCAACAAAAGGAAAATGAATTATTGAGCTCAAAATTGATATTTTGCTCTCAAATATTTCTTTTTTGCTATCAAGAATTTAATTTTTGATCTCAAAAAAATCAATTTTAGATAAATATTTCTTGATAGCTCTAAATATTTATTGATTTCAAAAATTATTTTCTGAGATCAAGAATACATTTAGAAATATCAAAAATACAATTATTCTTGATATCAAAATGCGGATTTTTTGATATCAAAAATTAATTCTTTATATCAAAAAATCAATTTAGGGATCCAAAATTAATTCTTGGTATCAAAAATTCCCTAATAAATGTGAAAATGGCATTCCATACTTTTATAATGTTTCATAATGAAAAACAGTGTCAACAAAAGAACCGCTGACTGTATATTTCAATGCGCCTATCATCAGCAAGCGATTCCAAAAAAATTATGGCGCATTATAACTGGAAAATGGCTGTTTTTTTTCATGCGCCAAAAGGCGCAAACCGTTTAATTTTCAAAAATATCCCTGCTGAGGCCTTAAATGTTTACATGAATCAAAGGCAATTTGTCTGCTTACCCTGGCGGCAGGAGACTGGGACAGTGGCGCCTTGGTCTGTTGCCTGAAATTGCGCAAGAAATCGCGGCGTGACCAGTGGCGCAGCGCCTGTCGCAGTTGCACTCGGTCGATCGGCGTCGCGTTCTCCGATCTCGACGGCGCCTCCAACTCGAGCGACATTTTGTCGCCGCCATCATCTTGTGATGGTGACTGTCCGCTAGATGTCGCCACCCCGTAGCCCGCTTCCTGGCTTCCACCACCCGCGGGCTTGATGTCCGCACAAGGGCCGGCTGGTTCTGTCTTAATAGCGGAAGGATCGAGCTCGTGTTTCACGCCGACAGCCGAGCTATCGTCCTTGACGTCACTTTTACCCCCAGCACCCTGCGGGGGCTCCTCTTTCTGTGGCACCGAGGGCAATTTGAAGACGGATTTTTTCTCAAGGTCGTCCGCAAATGGTGGCATCCGGGTGCGCCCGCCTACCGGACTCGCCGCGCCCAAGTGAGGCACACTCCTCTGCACATCCGACGTCTTATTGACCTTGTTGACCACGCGGAACGCCGAGATATGGCTTTCTTCACCACTTCCGCACCCCACTGCCGAGGTGCTATTAGTACCGTTCCGCAGTATTTTCGGCGCGTGAATACTTTCGGCTCCTTGTCCTTGACATTGATCACTGGCACCTGTCGCGGTACGTTCTGCCGGATTCTCGCTCTCACGCCCACCTGCATTTCCTCTAGCTGTCTTCTCGCGAACAGCAATGTCTACAATATCGCGCAAGATATGCCGACACCATGACGTCACATCGAAGTCACTCTGAGTTGAATACGCTATATCGACGTGTAGAATCGGGTCAGGAATGCCCGGATCCTTGCCGCCACTTTTTCCTGGGGTCGCGTCGTCCGTTATCGCCGAAAGTAGTATTTTCTCTCGGCGCGTTTCCTCAGAGCTGGCTCGCACCGTATCATCCCCAAACAGATACGGTACAGTGGACACCGCATTAGCGACCATGTCCACAGTGGAGACCACACTTGTGACCATGTCCATAGTGGAGACCGCAGTGGCGGCAGTAGTGACCAAACTGACAACCGCAGTGGTCACGTCAGTGATGGGCACCACACTGACGCCTGTAGTGGTCACTGCAGTAGTCGACAACATACTGACACCGGTAGTGGGCACTGCATTTGTGCCATTTGTACAATCCATGTTTATATCAGCAGTGGGAACCGCAATATTTTCCGATGTGGTGACCACCTTGACCTCAGAAGCAGGAACCGCAATAATTTCCGATGCGGTGACCACCTTGACCTCAGCAGCAGGAACCGCAATATATTCCGATGTGGTGACCACCTTGACCTCAGCAGTGGGAACTGCTAAATTTTCCGATGTGGTGACCACCTTGACCTCAGCAGCAGGAACCGTAATATTTCCCACCGTAGCAGCTCCATTGGCATCTAAGAACGGAAGCTCCAGATACGCCAGAAACTGACCCTTTGGCGTCTTTTTATTGACATTTTCCACTGCAGACGACCCTGCAAACTTGTGATTCGCCTCCCGTGATTCTGCTTTTTCACTTCCCCTTTGCATTCTTTCGTTAGCCAATGAAATGCCTTCGCTGCCATTTTGAACATCATCTGACGGCCGTGGTGGCATCTGATTGGTCGGTAGCAGGTCTTGTTTATTTACAGGGCTATTACTGAAGAGCGTGTGTAAATCCGACAACTTCTCGGGTGTAGCGCTGAGAACCGAATCAACGTGACTTCCCTCGGTGCCACAACCGAAGCCATTTTGCGACACCACTGTATCCTTGCCCTGCTCTGAACGATTTTCGCCCCTCTCCGCTGCCGACGGCAAGTCGAATAAATCATCTAGGGTTGGAAAACGTGACATAGCGTTACACAGCCAATCAATGCTCAGGGATCGTTCAAGGTCACCACTGCATTGAATAAGGTCACCACTACTTTTGGGTGGTATTAAAACTTCGTCTGTGGAATCCCCTCTCGTTGGCTGAAATAAATTCGGTGAATTGGCAGGAACGTGCTGGTCAACACCTGTAGGAATCTCCAACCGTTCTTTCGGCAACCGTTCGCCAGTTCTTCGAGTTTGTACCGCCAGTTGGTTCAGGTCACTTTCTAAAGACGCAGGTTCAGTGACTGCACCCCAGGTTATCTCCTCAATACACTCATGTACTCGCGGATTAGGGCTAGGCGTGCCCACACCTGGCGTTGTCCCTGACAAAATAAGCGGTCCAAAAGTGCCATTATTACGCTATAGATTTCTTTTGTAACGTCTTGTTTTATTGTACAGATTAACACAGATTTAAATTGTAAACGGAAAAAGGTGATGTTGAATCATCCCGTACAACTGTATTTTTATCGTCACTTCGCATTTTTACCGAGAACCGATTTCGTGAAACTAATATCCAAATGAACACTTGGCAATTGAACAGTTCATCTTTGCGTATTGATTTGACCTTAAAACAATCTTAATGGGAAAAAAAATGATAGAACTCGTTTAGATCAAGTTCTATATTATTCCAAAGTTTGGTGCCAATCGGACCAGTAGTTTCTGGCGAGTTGTGACGACAAAATGACGGGCAAAATCACAGGCGACTGTAAAGAAAAAAAAAACATGAAAATCTTACGAGTACCTTAATACCAAAGCACATAACTCCTTGCAAGACTTCGTCTTGCCAAGTGTTAATAATGAAAAAAAAACTAGAGGTGTGTCCGATCGGAGCACGAATGCCCCGCCTGGCGGATAGTCAGTGACATAATCTTAGTTTAAGGTATGTGATTCTTCTTGAAGTACGTTTGAATAAGCACGTTCTTAGTAACAAGGCAAAAACAAATTATGTCGATTCCAAGAAACTCCAAAAATATTCCAAAATAGAATAAAAATTTATTCAGCTTAAAACATATACAAAATTTAGTAAATAGAGCACCTAACTGCAGTAAAATTGCCTAAGTTCAAAGCCCAATTTAGACTGAATAAACGCCTCGTCGGACAAACGGACGACGTCCTGCACAACTTCAGTATATTAGAAACAATAAAACAAATAAAATAAAATCAACAAATAAATCACCAAAGAAATATGTAGAGTAAGGTGCGATCCACAAAACTTAGTACACAAGTAAGTATTTGTGAAACACGAGCAGGCCCAAACCTCCCCCATATTCAATGAGGTATAAAGTCAATTTTGATCACTTCCAGATGACCAAAAGGCACATCTACATGTCGAGACCTTTCATTTGAGTCTATTCTCAATGTTCTACGACTAATAGAACCGAAGATATAGCGTGTACCAGCTTATTTCTTTAAAATGCCAATTATCGCCCATTTTGGTCAATTTGACCACTTCCGGATGACCGAATCTGACCAAAAGTACCAAAATGCATATTTACAGGTCGCCTCCTTTCATTTATGCTAACTTCAATGCTCTACGACCAACAGAACCGAAGATATGGTGTGTACATTAAAGCGATGACGGACAGACGGACGGACAAGTCAAACACTATATGCCCAGCTGACATCTGTCAGGAGGGGGGGGGGGGGGCATAAAAGTATTGATAGTTTTTAGCAATGCCCCAAAGCCTCCACAGTGTTTACAGCAAGACGCCTTAAGTGTCATGTAACTGCAACAGCGCACAGTAAGCTTTTGCTTTGTGCTGAGCGTTCATTACGCAGGTAGTAAAGGCAGCGAAAATACTCGTTTAGATCACGTTCTATATAATTGCTAAGTTTGGTGTCAATCGGACCAGTAGTTTTTGACGAGTTGTGATGACAAAATGACGAAGAACTGACGAGCGACCGTAAAGGAAAAAATATCCTTTCTTCGCTTATTAATTTGACCTTGACGACAAGCTTACTAGTGAAAAAAAAAAAAAACAATATTGACAGAACTCGTTTAGATCCAGTTCTATAGTATTCCAAAGTTCCGTGCCAATCAGACCAGTAGTTTCTGACGAGTTGTGGTGACAAAATGACGGGCAAAATCACGGGCGACTGTATAGAAAAAAATGAAAATCTCACGGGTGACCTAATACCGAAGGGTAAATGGTCAGCTCGCCGGCAAACCGACTCGACGACAAACCAAATCGCCGACAAAATGACCAACTCGCCGAAAAAAGATCAACTCGCCGACACTTGAATAGTAAATTTGGGTGGAAATATTTCGATCTATCTATAAACTTAATTTATAGCATCAATTATTCCTATGTGAGTGATGTTTTATTTAGGATCAGCTTTCGGAATAACTCAAAGAACTTGTCAAGGTTTCAGTTACGTGTGATCACCTATTTACTGGATCTGCGATTACACTTGTTACACAAATCGAACGTTTCATGGCATTACCAGTATCCAACTATTTATACTATATGTCGTTTTTAAGAATACTTTTGCTACTTCGATTTTAAGTGATTGAATAATAAAAATGGAGACTTTTATACAAAATATTCGAGTGACCAAAGACCAATCAAACACAAAATATAGTTGTTCAAATCAATCATAATCCAAAGACATATTCTTCGTCAAATTATAATTGCAATTTAATTGCAATCGTGTTTTCTGGACGCATAGGCGACCGTTTCATACTTACCATGTGATACAATTGCATCGCATCAAATCCACCCTACGTCTCCGAATGCTTGAGAATTGCAATTAGGGTATTAGTAATTAATTACTGCCAATGCCATGAAACGTTCGATTGGTGTTACAAGCGGAACTGAAAAATCTCTAAAGAGCAGATGACACGTAAGAAAACTCTTAACAAGTCCTTTGAGTAATTTTAAAGGGTCTTGGGACAACTCGGGCCTTTGCCAACTCGGCCCCTACCAACTCGACCCTATCTGAAAGACGAATCGGCCCTCTATTGGGACAACTCGGCCCTACCTGAAAGACGACTCGGCCCCTAATTTCCAACTCGGTCCCTACTTGTATTTTTTTTAAATTTAACAATGAGTTAAGCATGAAATATTTAATGACGGTAAATGAAAATCAGAATATGACAACTTTTTACTTCATTTCCAACAACCGCGAACGCTCTTCATCCTCTGATGATTTTCTCAACTCAAATTCCACTTCTAAAAATAAATTCTTTTCACTCATCTCTTTTGTCTGAAAACCACTAATTATCACCGGTTTACTAATAAAGGCGCATTGTCCTTGAGGACTTCAATCACATTGTAGTGTGTAGAAAAGTTTTTTTTATAGAAATTCGCAAACCTGCAGTCAGTGCAGGCATCGATTCATCTGTAGTACAATTCGATTATATTGAATTGTTTGTTTGCAAAACCGGATTGAGCACGACGCTGCGTTGCCGATTTGGCATTGCCCATGAAGAAGAATGACATTCTGTTGACAACCATCGCAGCAGAAATCCAACTCTCTTCTGCAAAGTGCAATTAAGTATTCCTTTTATGCAAATGTGCATTGCACAGTAAAAGAAATTTCAAAAGCCTTTTATGTGAGTTCTCGAAATTGCAATTAAGTAGTCCTTTTGTGAGAATATGCACTGCACAGTAAAAGAAATTTCAAAAGCCTTTTATGTCCTCATAATGATTTAGAAATTATCAATATCAAAATTGCAATTAAGTATTCCTTTTGTGCGAATATTCATTGCATAGTAAAAGAAATTTCAAAAGCCATTTATGTCCCTATAATGATTAAGAAATTACCAATATCAAAATTGCAATTAATTATTCGAGTGACAAAAATATGTATTGCATTTTAATGGAAATTTTAAAAAGCCTTTCATGTCCCTGTAATGATTCAGATAATACCAATCCCGAAGTTGCAATTTAATTTATCATTAAGAAAAATGGGTACGCGTTTGAACTAAGAATTCAGATGTAATCAAATGTAAATTTTAGATATACTCTTTGTTGAACAGACGATTGGCTTCTTTTAAGAAATATTTAAAATTACGCGTTTGAACTTGAACTTCACATGTCATGAAATGTAAATTTTAGGTATACTCTTGGCTGAACAGACGATTGGCTTCATTTGAAAAATATTTAAGATTAGGGTCCGAGTTGGCAGTTAGGGGCCGAGTCGTCTTTCGCAATGGGCCGAGTCGTCTCAAGGATTTGGGGCCGAGTTGTCCAAAAGGGCCGAGTTGGCGAAGGACCGAGTTGGCAAGGGGCCGAGTTGACCCAACCCACCATTAAAGAAACATCACTCGCACAAGAACGACTGAAGTTCCCTTCATATACCATAATTCAGGATGGCTACTTGGAATCCGAAATGAAATTCCTTGTGTTTTCCCTGAGTTTTCCAGACATTTTCCCTACAATGAATTTTGACAGCGCAGGTTTGCCGAATTCCAACACTTACATGTTTTGGTTGAAAAACAATAATCATCGACTAGTATCCCACTTTTTCTCTTAAACGCTTAGAAAAATACAGCGTTCAACAAATTCTTGCTAAATCTATCCAAGTTTGTAAAGGAAAAATTTACGTGGAAATACCCTGAAAAACCTGGAATTTTCCAAAAATTAAATTCCCTGGGTTTTCCCTGAGATTTGTCGGAATTACCACATTCCCTGAGTATTCCCTGACTGGAAAATGTCGATTCATTGTCGGCGAGTTGACTTTTGCGTGTGGGCGAGTTGAATCTTTTTTTCGGCGAGTTGGTCATTTTGTCGGCGAGTTGGTTTGTCGGCGAGTTGACTTAAAACCATACCAAAGCATATAACTCTTTGCAAGGCTTCGTATATGACAAGCAGCAATCTCGTTCTTTATTCAATTGATTTAAAACTCCCAACACAACTGAATAGAAACAAATAAACTGATGAAGAATCAAACTCTCATGTAGGCTGTTTTTATTGTTTTTTTTTTGTTTTTTTTGGCTTGGGTATTTGAGAAACTATGTGTGCTGTGAAAACATCTTTTTGTTTATACATCACGCAAATCTGGCTGCATCAGTACTGACTCGGTGTGGACAGTTCATTGGTTTGTCATGACGCGAATGTTTATTATTTCTATGAAGTAAAAAGTTTTCAAAACTTTAAATATTGAGCTACAAATTTTTATCATGAAATATTTTATGAACTATTTCACACCAGCCCAGATAAACGGATAAGTCAAAAACATCACGCTCCTCTGAAATAAAGGGTGCACATACCAGCTACGGACGCCTCTTCGTCAAAATAGTGCAAGTCTGGAGGTGACGTCCGGTTCGTTCGCGGCGGCTTCCGGCCAATTCTTTCAAGAACAGGAGGCTGCTTTGTTTTCTCACAATAATCCTGCCACCATATTTTCACAATACATTTTCTCTTACTTGTTTTGTCTTATTTCACGCCACGTGGCAAATCATTTTATTTATTTTACGTATAGAGTGTTGCAAAAAACATATATGGTGTTTGAGAAGGAGGGGGTGGGAAAGGGGGGGGGGGCAACCTCCAATTTTACCACGAATCCCGTCACATTATTTTTTTCCTGCACTAAAAGCTCATTTTCATATCACTATATCTAGAGTATATATCTGGAGTATATATGTTACAGGCAAACTGTCAAATCAGGCAGATTATAATCTGCCTGAAACTTTCAGGCAGATTGTAAAATTCCTGGTTCCACCAGGCACATTGTAATTTGCCTAAAATTTTTAGGCAGATTGTAATCTGCCTGATTTGGGAGCCTGAAACTTTGACAATTTGCCTGAAATAAAAGGAACGTTTGTAATCATGATTCACCCCATTCATAACCGGCTGTTTCATGCGATTTGGTTGTTACCTATTCAAATATGTGATCGCAAGAATAAAAGGCGAATGATGTGATCAATTGCAATCAAATAGAGGAAAATATTCGGTTATGATCATGCATAACACTAGTTTTTTAGTATCTACTCACGCGTTTTTTTTGGATCTGGTTGTCATTTATTCTAATATGTGATCGTAAGTATAAAAAGCGATGGATGTGTCTAATTGCAATTAAATACATGTGAGTGGTCGGTTTGCTCGGTCATTTCATATGATTTGTTTACCACTTGCTTTCTTTTATGCCTTGAGTTATTACACCTCATAATGCTATGGATATGTTTAAATGCAATTTCTAATTGCAGCTTCTTTTTTGCAGATTGCTTTGTTTTATGTCTTGATTGATCACACTTTTACAATAGTATTGATGTGATTGAATGCAATTGGAAATTGCAATTTCTTGATGAAATAAATGCAATGATATAAATATCAATCAACCCCCCCCCCCCCCACACCTCTATGATGTATTATATTTTGAGATCTAAAATGCCAATGTAGCTTCCTAATTCTTACTCCTCCGGTATTTGATGGGATTTTTTGTGCACAGTATAAATTGGGGGGAGGGTGAAAAATTGATACCTGATAAATGCATTTACAGTGTTACATATTTTTTTTAGTTAGTACAATAAATAGAAAAAAATAATTGCAATCTCAAAAACCCCATAGATCGATACAATTGCATTTAAATACATTGCTGCTGTTGTAAATGAAGACATGCAATAAAAGTAACAAAATACACGGCAATCAAATCGCATGAAACGCGCGAGCGAACCCATTGTTCACTCCCATTTAATTGCAATTGACCACATTAATCGCCTTTTATTCCTACGATCACATATTTGAATAGATAACAACCAAATCGCATGGTGGATCATGATTACAAACGTTCCTTTCATTTCAGGCAAATTGTCAAATTTTCAGGCTTCAAAATCAGGCAAATTACAATCTGCCTAAAAATTTTAGGCAGATTACAATGTGCCTGGTCGAACCAGGAATTTTACAATCTGCCTGAAAGTTTCAGGCAGATTATAATCTGCCTGAATTGACAGTTTGCCTGTAACATATATATATATATATATATATATATATATATATATATATATATATATATACGGAGAGGAAAAATCACACCGAGCATCAAACCCCATCAACCCCCCCCCCCCCCCCCCCAAGCATACACTCCCAAAAAAGGTTACTGCACAATTCAGTTGGACAAGATGCAGGTAAACTTGTTTTTCATACATAAAAACATATTTATTAAACCCATCTGAAAAAAATGTATCCGTTTGATTGTGCAAAAAGATGCACACCTTTAATTGCTCTCATATTTGTAGCGGCGATGTGTAAACAAATGAT